>JANHFL010001233.1:205110-218806 GCA_032468155.1 Oxyrhabdium leporinum | reverse complement strand
CACTACTAACTGCATGAGAAAGTACTCCCTCTCTATTTCTCATCTGTAATTATGTGGCAGCCTGCAGAGGCCTCAAACTCATGGCTTCCAAGGCTGACAATATGGTTTTCTACTATTATTATCTCATTTTGCCTGGATAGTCATATGCTTATTAATACAGCTGTATAAATATTTGTTAACATTCATGTTCCTTGCAAATCATGTTATCCCATGGCGGCACCATATAATGTGCAATTCTTAAAAAACTGATTTTTTAAAATTTATTTACAACAATATGCAGATCAACACTTGGTAATAGATAACATTGTGACATATTAAAGAACTTTGAGCACAAAAAGTTTAGATTACTCGAAACAAATGCCTCCAGTTTGCATTAGAGTCGCTCAGTTGCATATTTAGTGCAGTTGTATGAGTCCTGACATTGGTGTTACCTAAAGAATGCTGCCAAGCTACTTTTTTTTGTCATGATGATGTATGGCATTGAGTAATGTTAGCTATCTGACCTTGCTTACACCTGTTCTGCATTTTGCTTACCCCTCTGTGGAGTTTTCAGCATTGAAAAGGGAAAATAATTTTGGTTGTGTAATTTTATACTCTATATAACAGAGAAATCCCCAGAGTTCTTTTAGCATTATTTATACTGCTGTCCTCATGTGAGCCAGCCATTAGCAAACAAGATTATTACATTTTGGCATAAAATAATATGTGAATGAGGGAAAGCTTATGCAAGCAACCTGCAAATTAAAATAAACCAAATCGTGTTTTGTTTAGAATGGAATTATGTTTCCTCTATAAGAACAGCCCTATATTTGAAGCTTTCTATTTACCTATACTGCCCCAAACACAGGGGAGAACAAACTAAAACCCAAAGATTGTATGGAAACTACACACCTTTTAGCCCTGGATATGCTAGAGAGCCTGTGTAGTATAGTAGTTTAGGTATCAGGTTAGGAGTGTGGAGATCAAGGTTCTAATCAACTCTCAGCCATGGAAACTCAATAGATGATTTTAGACCAATTACTCTCTCTCAGCCAACCTACCCCACTGGATTAGTTACTGGATTACAATTCTCAGGGAAAACATTGTACATTACCTTGACCTAAATAAGAAGTGTGATATACACATCCTAATATATACATATCCTAGTAATTACAACTGCTGCACAATTTTCTAATATATTTTTTTAGGAAACACCCTAAAAATTCAATGTAAGCCTTCCTTAAAGTAGGCTTAACATATTTTTAAATACAACCTAATTATTGAAATGGAGAAAAAAATAGGTCTGGGCACTTTGTATTAGATCCCCTGCTTTCTTTGGGAACACTTATAAAATTAATAATAAACTGGCACAAAATTCAGGCAAATAAGATAGGAAGGAAGTAACAACTAAATTTTCCTTCCCTGTTTATCCAGGCTATATATCAATTTTGAAATATAGGAGAGAAAAAAGAAATAGGTTTCAATACACCCAGTAACACTATACTATGTAAATCCCGTTAAGTGCAATTATTTTTTATTGATTACGTACCATCAAATCAACTATTACAGACCACATAGTTAGACCTTTTCCAGGATGATTTGTTCCCAACCTTGCCCTTCAAGTCAATGTACCAGTTGTTGCTGTAATCAAGTCTGTTCACCTTTCTAGTGGTCTTTTCCTTCTTCTTTCATCCTACCCAGAAATATAAACTTCTCAGGAGAGTTGGGTCTTTATATAAAGTCCAAAATAGGATAATTTTAATCTGGAAATTTTTGCCTCAAGCAAGTACCTTAATTGATTCATTTGTTTGTGTTTTTGTATCCATGGTGTTTTCAGGAGCTTTCTTCACATTAAATTTCAAAAGCATCAATACTCTTTCTGTTCTGTTTTTTCAAAGTCCAACTTTCACTTCCATAGAATGCCTTAGGAAAAACCATTGCCTGAAAAATGTTGATCTTGATAGACATAAAGACATAACAAATTTGATTATATTTTTCTTTCCTTGCTGTTCTACTAAATGTTACTCTATGGCATATTTTTTGACTGCTGGTTCCTATATATTTGATAGTCAATCCTAAAAGGTGGAAGCTATCCACCTTTCAATATTTCATTGCAAATTTTAAGGCAGATTGCAGTACAACCTGTTGTACATGGTCGATTCGTATATGTTGAATATTCAGCATGATATTCAGCATATTATGTTGAATTAAAAAAAGGTTACAGTCTGGCAAAATATAATGAAATGATAACTCTTTTGTTGATTTGATGTCAGTCAGTTTTGCCTTAGTCTATGTCGACGGCAGCTTTCTGTCTAGCTTGATCATGCAGACAGTAAGATTTTCCTAAACTTGACATGGCCAATATAATCAATTAAACACCTATTCTTTGGTGTTTTCAATTATCCGATACATCTCAGCAATAAAGTATTCTTGGCTCTGCTTGACGCCTGCTTGAATATCTGGCATCTCCTTATTGGGCTCTAATTTGTATTGAATGATCTTATGCATGATTTTGTTATCATGTGAAATTAAGGATACTGACATCCATTTTATTATGTTTCCTTTTCTTTGGTATTGGTATGTAGGTTGACCTGTTCCAGTTTGTGGGCCATCATCTCATTCTCCAGTTTTACTGGCATAGTTTTATTAGAATCTTTATCTCCTTCTGCTGCTTGCCATATTTCTCTCAATATTCTATCAATTTCCTTAGCATTCAAACTTTGCAATAACTAGAACGTTGATCTAACTTCATCTTCTATTCTTATAATAGCGAATATTTTCCAAGTTATCTTTCTTTGATCTTCTTTAATCTGTCACCAACTGTGCATTGGTGTCCTTTAGCATAGCAATTTGAGGTTGCAACCTCATGGAGGCTGTCTGCATTATAATCAGGTATTGTCTGTTATGTCTGACTAGATTAATAGAGTTGGAAGGGACCTTGTAGGCCATCTAGTCCACCACCCCACCCAAGCAGGAGACACTGCACCATTTCTGACAAATGGCAGTCCAATCTCTTCTTGAAAGTCTCAAGTGATGAAGTTCCCACAATGTCCGAAGGCAAGCTGTTCCATTGGTTGATTGTTCTCACCATCAGAAAATTTCTCCTTATTTCCTTGTTCAGTTTTCATCCATTATTCCTTGTCTGGCCTACAAGTGCTTTAGAAAATAGCTTGACCCCTTCCTCTCTGTGGCAGCCTCTCAGATATTGTAACATGGCTATCATGTCTCCCCTGGTCCTTTTCTTCACTAAACTAGCCAAACCCAGTTCCTATAACCGTTCTTCATATGTTTTAGCCTCCAGTCCTCTAATCATCCTGGTTGCTCTTCTGTACACTTTTTCCAGAGCCTCAACATCTTTTTTATAGTGTGGTGACCAAAACTGGATGTAGTACTCCAGGTGTGGTCTTACTAGGGCTTTATAGAGTGGTATTAGTACCTCACTTGATCTTGATTGTATCCCTCTGTTAATGTAATTTAGGATTGCATTGGCTTTTTTGGTTGCCTCTGCACACTGTTGGCTCATATTTAACTGGTTGTCCACTAAGACTCCAAGATCCCTCTCACAGTTACTGCTGTTAAGCCTGGTTTCACCTAGTCTATATGTGTACTTTTGGTTTTTCTTGCCTAACTGTAGGACTTTACTTTTTTCTACATTGAAGTTCATTTTGTTAGATCAAAATTATCTTTGTTAGATCAAAATTCTCCCTCTCTGATACATCTTTGCCTTCTGCTACTTGTTTCCAGCCAATAACATTGGTGGCTTCATCAGGTTCAGGGTGTTAATTTTATCTTTGCTTATCAGGTGTTCCTCTTTATTATTTCAATTTTAAATCTCATTATTATTGTAAGTCATAAAGTCCTTGTGTAATGTTGGCATGAACTGCATCTGAAGAAAGGGGAGAAACTAAGAAAACGCATATATATGGATAAGAACATGAGAAAAAGTGGCAAAGCAATGTTGCAAACATATTTTAATTATTACACTTTGTGATTAATAAATGCTATAATATTCATTGGTTTTGTTTTTTAGGAAAAGCTCATAAATTCTTGGCTAACATGGCTACTGCTTTCACATGGCTGAAGTGGTATCACAAGACATTTCTATGGCACATACTATTTTAGGATGGTAAAACAGACATTTATGAGCAAAACACAAGGCGCTCTGGAGAATTCCAAGGTTTGCATAAGTATAACACACCATCAGAGGAGGAGATTTCTTTTAAAAGGTGGGAGAAAGATGAATAAAACCAGTTCAATAAGGAGCAGGAAAGGAAATCGCAGAGAAGTGCGCAGCACCTTCTGCTGTCATGAAATGCCAGTTCCAGCAATCCTTGCCTTGGGCCAGGCTGCCTGCAAGTTGTGGTTTAGCAACATCTGGAAGGATGTGTTACACACCCACACTTGAGTGAATGAAGAGCCTCCGGGCTACAATGCTGTAATGTTTAATTGCTTGCCATGCTAGTTGGGTCTAATGGGAGTTGAAAGAGCCCCTCCCACTTTCAATAAAAAGGATGTGCTTCTTTAGTTGATTAAATTGATTAGATTTGATACTTTGAGAACTAAAAGAAGCTAAAACGTTTTTTTAAAATCCACACCAAAAACTAATCATCACTGTAATTTTAAAAGCAAACCAGGATGTTGAGTGGGCAAGCAGACTTCAGATTCGTGACATAAATATTTCTTATTTTAAAATCCACCAATTAGCAAAGTCTTCCAGGTTACATAGTATTAAACTGAATGCATTTAGAATTTAAAAAATTTGAATTAAAGAATCTGAGTGCCAGAATTCATCTGAATTCACAGTATTTTCATCCTTGGCCACATAACATTCCTCTTACATTTCCATGGTTTTGTTGATGTGGGAGAATAGTTTAGTGCTTCCATCATTAAAGAGTTAAAGGTAAAGACATTCTTGCAAATCCTAGAGAGCTACCCATAAATCTCAGCGTTCACTTTGTCTACCTTTCCATGTAAGTGCCATTTATTATTTTCCTATTGTTTGCCTTGGGAATTAAGAGGGAGCACTGAAGGATATTATTTATCCTTGTTCTGTTTGTAAACTACAGCACATACTTCTGTTAAAAGAAACCAGATTTATTAGTTCTGCTGTTTCAGAGGAAACTTAAGGTACTCCAGATGTGGCTGGACTGCAGTTCCCAGCATCCCTTATAATTATCTATTGATTATACACAGCTTAGAATTGTAATTTGAGGATCTTAACCCTTCTATCTCTGATCTATATTCCCTGTTTCTGACCATGTAAGAAGGGGGCGCGAAGGCGTGTGAATGTTGAAAACTGATTTGGAATCTCTATCCTCCTCTTCCTCTCCCCAAAACAATTAGAGGTGAAATTGTTTCCTCAGCTTTTCTTCCTAAATCAGTTTGACTGTTCTTGGCAACCTCTATCCTGCACAGCTAGCGGGGATTCCCTCTTCAATTCCTCCTCTGGGCTGTTCCGGCCATCCTGCTTTGTGCAGATGTGATGATGCCTTCCTCTGCATCTGTCTCACTATTAATTATTTTACCAGACAAGTCTACAGCCTGAAGAAATAGACGGTCCATGTTCTTTAACCCAACAGCACCTAAAAGTCATTTCCTTCCGTTCTTTTTTTCTTCCAGCAAGGAAGAACTTGGACAAGATAACGGACAACTGCTCAATTCCCGCACCCCTTTTTTTGGCATGCATTTTACTCATTTTCAGAGAGCAAAACATCAGCTTCTGAACACATTCTTCTCTTTTCCCTGGACATGCAGAAATTCAATCTCCGGGATGTTGAATTTCCCAAATGTCTCCAGATGGGGGAGGAAAGCATGGAGATAAAGTGATTACCATATGCAAATGACAGGTAACAAACACATCAGCCATGAGAAATCTGCTGACTTTACAAAGAACTGCTTTCTGGATAATTACATATGGAAGAAGGAAACAGTATAAAGAGTTCAACCAGAAGCAATGCCAAGAGGATATAGCACAATTATATGAGTAAAGCAGAACTTAAATACTTTGTTGCCTAAAGTTTGATGTTATTGTATTTAGGACAAAGGATGTAGTAGTGTACATATCAAACATTCAATCAGAAGAACTGCTTGATGTTGTGTGCTTACTCATCCTGATATTTCCTAACCTGAAGCTTACTCCCAGAATTTTTGTTAACAAGCACATTGCAAAATCCCTAGACATAATTTAGGGCATAAATTCTCCATAATTTCAAACACACCGTTTTTGAGCTAAGTGCCACTGAAGTCAGGGGAAGTTATTTCTGAGCAGAATGTTTGCCTTCTGGAGACTACATAAACAGCAAGTATTTGCCATTGTCTTCTTCCAGGATATATTTTTTTTCAACTTTCCAACTAGCCTGTTGTTCTCTCATTGCTGGTGGATTCCCATCAAAGTGCAAATCATGAAGATCTCAACTCAATTGAATTAAAGCAAATAGTTAATACAGGCTTCAGAGGCTCCCTTCTCTTGTTCCTTAATGCCATCTCCCTGTATTGTAGTCTGCAGCTGGTTTTGTGTTTGCTTAAATTCAGGAAAACAGCTCCACACATATGGCCATGGGGGCCGAGATCTGGGAAGGAGAGGAAGCCAGCATACCAGACCCTGTCTTTGATCCAATTAATGTCTGACAGTCATGGAAGAGGGGGCGAGATGTTGATCTCCCCAAACATTTACTTTCTAAAACTTTCTGTATTTGTCTTTTATAACGGTCAATCTTTTGTCAGGAGACAAAGGCGGCTGCAATAGCTAGACATGATACAGGATGGATGAGGTTGTCACGTGTCTGGATTTGTCTGGAATTTCATGCTTGGTAGGAAAAGAGATGTTTCAAGGCTACTACATGCCTACATTTAATTTTTTTTATTTCTCTTTTTAACTTGTGTAGGTACACGCATAAGCACTTACAGGCATACACATTTTTGTGTGGATTCTTCCCCTCCAATTTTTTTTAGCAGTAATTGCACATTGTAATTTGCTGATTAAGTTTTTGTTCATTGCAAGTTTGCTGGCCTTTAGGTGCCATGAACGTTTGTTATTATTTAAAAAGAACACTTCCTGGATCTTCTTCAACTCCATTTCTATCTTGTCGCTTATCAGAATTTATAAAAATAGTTATGTCCTAAGCAAGTTGGATACAAAAAACATTGTACACTGAAACACTTACCAGACAACCCTGTACAGGTATTCCTCAACTTATGACAATTGAGCCCAAAATTTCTGTTGTTAAATGAGACATTTGTTAAGTGAGTTTCCCCCCATTTTACAACTTTTCTTGTCGCAATTGTTAAGTGAACCACTGCAGCTAACAAGTTAGTAACCCGGTTGCTAAATGAACCTGGCTTCCCCATTGACTTTGCTTGTGAGGTCTCAAAAGGTGATCACATGACCTTGGGACACAGTAATGGTCATAAATATGAACCAGTTGCCAAGCATTTGAATTTCGATCACATGATCATGGGGATGCTGCAAAGGTTGTTAACTGTGAAAAATGGACCTGTCACATTTTTCAATGCCAACTTTGAATCATCACTAAGCTGTTGTAAGTCAAGGACTACCTGTACAGTTTCGTCCCAAAATTTGCCCCCATTCTTTCTAATCCCATGTCTATAATTGAGAACCATTCTGGATCCTTAGATGCTAATGAGACTTAACTCTGATGGTGGTGGTAAATACATGTACCCAAGTATATTCTGGAATCAGCCTTTTTCTTTAAGACCAACTGGTGCCGGACCTGGCCAAATACAAGAAAATATCAGTGGAGGGAAAATAATGCTGTGAAACACCATTAGCCATTCTGAGTTTTAGAACTAGTCCACCCCACGGTGCATCCTGGATAGTGTGCAAGTATGAACCAAATGGACTAGTAAGGCAGCCAAACAACTACCCTCTACTAACGCTGTAATCTCCTGGCTAATGTACCACTGCCATACGCTAAATAAATATATGTCACTAAAACTTGTCATGATCTTTAACTGAAATAGTGCATCATAGGGCAATTTTTTTTTGAACCAAAGTACCTCAAATGGGCTAATTCACAGAATATGTGCAGAATCTGGGACCCATGATTCCCAAGGGGATGAAATTTGGGGAAATTATGGCTGTTTCAGTGCTACTGACTTCTGCTCTTGCAGTCACATATCTAAATTTTCAATGTTCTGTGAGTTTCCCAGCCAGTCTCATAATGCCTTGCTTCCTTCTCCACCCAGCAGCCACCTACCTGCCTTCTGGGAAGGAAATGTAAAGGAAGGGAAGGGGAGATTCCCAATGCTCCTTGTCAGATTTCCACAAGGAAATTCAATGGGGAAGCCAGCAGGAAGTCAGTCATCACTCCTGATCCCACTGCTTTTTTGCCCATTGTTTCTTTGTTTAGGGAAGGAAATATCACTGAAATGATGGCGCAATAGGGCACAGGTTGTCTAGTCATGATATATAAGTAAAATTCTTGACTCTATTTAGGAAGGGGCTAACTATATTTAAGGATGCAAATTTTTGAAGTACTGTATAGCACACAATAAAATAAAGCTGTAATAAATTCTATGTAGGATGTTCTTGAAGATAATTTGAGAACTCCCAAAGCATCTAGGCAAGAATATATATATATTCCTTCTGGATAGCAAAAGCTTAGAAACATGACCATTTGCATTAAAGTAATAAGCCCTGAACTCTCCTTACTGAAAACATGAATTCATTGTATACTCCATAATTTTTGTTTTTAGATTAATGATTTGTTTAATCTTTTGAGATTTGCACATCTGTTAAACATATAGATAAGTAACTTGTATATTCTTATTTTACATCATTAGGGCATTCTTCCCTATTAAAAATGCTATTGACTGAAAAGTAACTTTTTTTTAACTTGTTCAGTTCTGTCTCCATTTAAAGACAAAATACTGCTATTTTTGGCCATATATTTTATAACAAAATCTGGCTCTGATCTTTGCCCCCTAAGTTATTTAAAACTGTTTCTTATCTTGGCAAGAATAGAAATCAGTGGCTAAGTGTCTCAGACTGGAGCTGGAGGGGGGGGAGAGATAAATGTTAATTTGCGTGCAATTAGCTTCATTCATCTTTAACAGATCCTGGGAAAATCAAAGTCAGTTCTCACCCCATTAGCCCATGTTGGGATTCCTTATCTTCAGAATTCCTATGTACTTTATTGTTTGTGGGCCCAACCCAATGATTTTTTCAGCCTTGAGTAACAACAAAAATGACCCGGTATCATTTTTTTTTACAGCTTTCTGAAATTTTGAGACATTAATAATTGTCAATGGTCTTTTTAATTTAAATTTATTTCTGAAAACTTTGGATGTAATTTATTTCATTTAAATCTAAAGGTCTTTTCCCCATTTCTGATTGAAAGCTCTATCCAGAGCTTTCTTCTGCACATGCACATTTTCTTCTGCAGATGCAAATTTTTGAAAAGTGCCTTCTGAATTGTCATATGACAACTGTGTCCATCTATTGGACAATCACTTACTTTGCTTGTTATGCAATTAAATGTGTTTTGAAGCTGGTTGTCTTTTTTTTAACACCTTGATATACTTTTGTTTTTTTAATGTATGTGTTTTGTTTTAAAGATGACAGTGTCTAATTTCAACACCATGCCCTATTATCAGGGAGCTCCCTCTATTCTTTAAATATATTTATTTAAACATGCGTATTTCATGCAAAGTACTTAACATCTCCTTTGCCCATTTCACTGTGCCATCTTCTAGTCCTATGTTATTAGAAATTACACCAACCAGTTAACAAACACTTCTATCTTTGGATTGCCAGCAAAATAGATACAAGGAGAAAAGAGTGAAAGCTTGTGAAGCAAAAATGAAAACCAGACAAGTGGAATCATTATAAAATACTACTCTGCTGTGGCCTGGATCCAATCCACTGTGGAGCAGTGCAATGTTAAGGCTGTATATATAAACATACCACAGGAAAACTGTGGTGACTGTTATCACCCAGTGTTGAGAGATCTACTACACAACAAGAAAGCTATTTCTCACAAAGCTATATATATATAAACACAAACTCTCTCTCTCTCTCCCTCTCTCTCTCTCTCTCTCTCTATATATATATATTATATAATTATCAGATCCTCAGAGAGTTAATTGACATGGGGTGCCATGTTGAACTTCCAGTGACCAGTATGAGACTGAGAGCGATAACACCAACTTTAACACATCTGCTCCCCCTTCACCCGAGACCTTGTACCACTAACGAGTCACATGACACCAGGGAGGGAAAACGGCTACTTGGGCCCCATTTGGAAGCTATCACTTAGGGGTGTACTCACTTTTGTTGCCAGCAGTTTAGACATTAATGGCTGTGTGTTGCGTTATTTTGAGGGGACAGCAAATTACACAAGCTGTATGCTCACTACTTTAAATTGTAGCCAAGTGTCATTTCTGCAGTGTCGTCACATGAAAAGATATACTTAAAATATTTACAAAATGTGAGGGGGTGTACTCACTTCTGTGACATATTGTATGTATATATGTATATATAAAAAGCGTATCACTCCTGCAAGCAGACATAAATATTTGGAGCCATTATTTTTCATATCAGATCATTTCCTTCAATTGTCTATCTGCTGTTTATGCTGCCTGAAGCTACTCCAACAAAATGTTTAGAGGTTTGTATTTTATAGGCATATATGGTTGAAAGGATCATATATTGACCAGGAAAGGCTTTGGGAGAAATAGCTTTATTTCTTGTTGTCTCATAATTTCACACCACTGGGTGATAACAGTCACCATAGTTTTCCTGTGGTATGCTTGCCTGAAATGACACAGTATTTCAAATATTTGCTTTATTTCTCTGCTTCCCGGTCAAGATTGAGCTGAATATTTACCAGATAAACAAAAAGACTACATTCTTCCCCCCTCCCTCAAATCTGCCACAAATTCAAGATACTTTATTTAATAACCTACAGACACTTCCATATATGTGAATGATTTTAAGTAACATATAACCTTCATATAAGTTTTGTTTTGCAAAAATTACTTGGCTCCGCTTTTTTTTACTGTGTTCAAAATTTAATACAATTCCATTTTTTTTGTAATGTTGTACCAATAATTCAAGTTTACAGACTTTTTTTAAAAACATATTACTTATAATAGATAATATCCAGGAAATCCAGTCCCAGATGACATTCTAATGTTGCCCATTTAAAAAAACAACAACCCTTTATGCCCAATAGCAAAGAAAGAAGAAATGGCACCAAAACAACAAGGGGAGGCGGGGGGAGGGGAGAACCTAATTACGGTATATGTATTCAAGGACACAAAAAGATTTCCTATTGCCCAGGATAGGAAAATACACTTCTTCCAAGAGAAAAATGCAAGAAATTTGGGTAACTAATTTGTAGCAACAGCCAAGCAAATTATTGGCTTTTTAAAGGAGTAATAGAGGTTTTTTCCTTAACATTTACTGCCTGATTCATCTGTTCATAGCCATTTATCATGGTACTTAAGCTTAAAAATATTCTGGGATAGTATTTTTTTAAAAAAGGATGCTAGTAGTTTGACTTAATTTCAGATTTCCCTGTAAGAAATAATGTCACTGAACAGCAAATAAGGATGAAGGCAGAAGAATCAAAAATAAATCACTACAATCACATGATAGTCGAGAACTACTGTTTTGTGAGTCCTTATACTAATAAAAGTATTTGATCCATGATGAGCTTATGGACAAAAGCTGATAGCATTACAGCAATAAAGCAAAGGAAAAAAAGAAGTTTATTGGAATTATCCAACTGCTTCCTGGGAAGGAAACAATGCAGTAAGCAGGCTGGTCTTGCCCTTGTTTTGTATTCCAAGAAGTGGTCCAATTAAGTAGTTAAATATAGCTACGTTATCAAATATCTAACAAAAAGGAGCAGAACAAAACCTAGCCTTTGAGTCTAAGGATAGTAACAGGCCTTTCCACTTTGTGTAGCTGAATGACTTCAAAGATTGGTAATAAAGGAATGACAACAACAAAGCAGTGATGGGAAAAGCCTCTGAGTTTATCGAACAGTCACACCAAGTTTCTCAAGCACACGCACTCCCTTCTCTTGATATTCTTGTCTGGTCATCCAAAAGTTGTCTTTGTCCTTCATGATGTCTGCAAGAACTGCACCACCTAGGAACACCATATGCTTTCGACGAGGTGGATCTTCAATTCGAATCTTAAATTTCTTACAAGAAAAAAAGATACACAATATTACTGAAGTTTGAGGGGCAAAATCCCAAGAATTATCATTTAAATAAAATAATCTTTCATGTCATAATTTGTGGGTGCAACAGGCAACTGATTCCAATTCTCTCAGTAACTGTGAGAAGGCTGGAACTATGTGAAGTTCTAATAAAGAAATGAAAGTAGGTCCTATAAAGCTGAAGTATACTGCCTACGTGGCAAGAAAACTGACAGGTATTTTTTAACTGTGTAGATTTTATAAACTACAGCAGGAGTCCCTAACCTGCGGGCCATGACCCACTAGTGGGCCATGAAGGGTTTGCAACTGGGCCACAGAAACTGGCGGCAAATGCATGTGCATCTTCACTTGCGCGAGCAGCGGGCGAGCGTGTTTAAGTGAGTGGCAGGCGTCCATGCATGCTGCTCACGCAAATGGAGTTATGTGTAGTGCACACCATCCCCTCTTCCCCCCCCCCCAACCAATCCACAAAGCCAGAAATGCTGGGGAACTCTGAGCTACAGGATATTATAACAAGAGCTTTTTCTAAAATGAAAGATACTTATGTTCTGATCAGTCCCTAAAGGCAACATTGTTCCAAAGTCCAAAAGGAAAATGTTATCATTAAATCATATACTAGATCTTCAAAATCTAGTATAATCCATAGCAGTTAACAGTACATAATTATCTGATTTGGAATTTTAATAATATCTATTCAAAGCTAACTTATTCAAAATTCACAAACTTAATTCAAGCTGTCCGCTATATTAATGACCATCTTGCTCCCTCTAGTGACCACCTTGTGTAATGAAGAATTATTTGACGGGTGAGTACTTACTGAAAGTTTTTCCACATCACCTTTCAGAACTCGCTCCAGATAAAGCTGCTTCAATTCACGTTCTAGGCGAGATGGTAGGCCAGGGTACATTGTGGAACCTCCAGATAATACAATGTGCTTATAAAATTCAGATCTAGAGACAGAACAGATACCTCACAGTATAAACAATCAAGGTACATCAAACAACTCCAGTACATCAAGGTATATACAGTATATTTATTTGATTTCCATAGCAACACCCCCCCCTCCATCTCAGCAAGTTATTCTGAGTGATATATATCATAAAAACAATTCAAATAAATATGTACGGTTGCTGAGTAAAACTATTGCCATGGATGTTAACGTAGTCAAGAACTGGGGCCCTTAACATTCATGGCATACTGTACATATACAGTAAATCTTCAATTTAATGGACCTCAGATTTAATAAACAATATGTGCTTTGACTGCATGGTTCCTATAGTTGACCTCAATTGATGTCTACATTCACTATTCATCTCTGTCGCTTTAACTTGCTAGAGAAACTAATCTGGTTCCAGGATTGGCCTGGATTGTAAGGCTGGGTGTTATTCTGGCTCCCAGTATGTCACACTTATGGTTGACAGATTTATTTTCCCAAGGCTACTGCTCAAATATCAGTGGCTTGCACTGCATTTTGCTCCTATACCTACCTACTTACCTCCCTCCCTTCCTCCCTCCCTCCCTCAGCT
>JANHFL010001233.1:188402-199574 GCA_032468155.1 Oxyrhabdium leporinum | reverse complement strand
TATCTATCTATCTATCTATCTATCTATCTATCTATCTATCTATCTATCTATCTATCTATCTATCTATCTATCTTACTATTTTACATATATCTTAAAACAGACCAGTAACAAAGCATCCATAACAAAATACTCATAAAAGCAAAAATAATAAAAGTAGAAATAATAAAAATAGCAACTAAAATAATAATGAAGTAATTAAAAAAAACACAGATGAATTTATAGAATAATGCATTTGGATTTACACTTTAATTTTAAGCTTTAAATTTTACTAGACCAAGCAAAATAATATCCTTAGGCAAAAATATTACCAGAAAGGCTGTCTGGTTTAAGAAATTTTTGTAATTTGGATTTCATTCAAATATATTTCTTTATGATACATATGATTCAAAAACTTATTCTTACCTTGTGCATACAGAGTAAGAACTGCTTGAATGGCTACATAAACCCCAGAAAACTGGTATGTTTCAAACATCACCTGAAAAGATAAAAATTGCCTTTTTGTCTGCAAAACTTAAAATTACATAGTTATGAAATATGGAAGATTGTTACAAGTATTTCCTGAACAATATGGAACATAAGTTGCTGTGTAAACTCTCTTTTTCTAAAAGCAACAAAAGAAAAAGCATAATACTTGTGTCTGAGAAGTGCAATATGAAATAATACTTAGTTTCGCAGGAAGTGAGTTTAATTTATTACTCAATCAGAAATGTGAAAACTTCCTTAGTTTCAGTCATTCTCTTCCTCATTTACTTTTTAGTGTGCCAAAAACTATTGAATATATAATCTAAAATTTTATTTGCCCCACATAAACCTATTACATTGTTGTTTGTTTTACTGTCCATTACCAATATTTTAAAATATTTAAAAGACAATATAAAAACACATCAGATATAAAACAGCAATATAAATGAACAAGATAATAAAACAATACAAAAAAATCCTCAAGCAGTAATAGCGTAAGGGAAGTACCCAATGGTTTTTACAAATCATGGCTATCGTTAAAAAATTAGCAACCTTGTTGGCTATACAGGTAGTCCTTGATTTAGTCAAAATTGAGCCCAAAATTTCTGTTGCTAAACAAGACAGTTGTTGAGTGAGTTTTGCCCCATTTTACAACCTTTCCTGCAAGTTATTAAGTAAATCATTACAAGTGTTAACTTAGTACACGGTTGTTAAGTGAATCTGGCTTCCCTATTGACTTTGTTTGCCAGAAGGTCGCAAAAGGACTCCAGAACACTGCAACTATCATAAATACATGCCAGCTGCCCAGTGTCCAAATTCTGAACAGGTGACCACAGGGATGCTGCAACTGTCATAAGTGTGAAAACCGGCCATAAGTCACTTATTTCAATGCTGTTGTAACTTTGAATGGTCACTAAACGAATGGTTGTAAGTCAAGGACTACCTGTAGGTGAAATTTGATCACCTAAGACAGTGCGCGCACCGGGAAGCTGAGCTTCCGGTTTCCGGCGCACCACCTGGTTTTCCGGTTTCTGGCAAGACCACCAGTTGGCTGGCGCACATGCACACGCCGGAACCCGGAAGAGCAATGGGCAACGGCTGGCGTGCCCAGAGAGATGACTCTGTGTGCCACTTCCGACACGCGTGCCATGGGCTCGCATCACAGACCTAGGAAAAAACCAAGGAGGAATAATTAAGGTTTTTAGCAATTGTTATTATGAATTTAGTCCTCTCTTTATTGTCTAGAAGGAAGTCTAGCAATATGCATGAAACAGATTCAGCTTCTAGATCAGAGCATACACACAAGTGCGCTTTTCATAGAGTCTACTAATAAAATTGGTCCTTATGGGTAATTCAATGTTTTGGGGCAATATGAAGAATCTCTGATGTTAAGTGCGAGAAATGTTATAAAATATCAGGGAATGGAACAGGGGAGGAAGTTACAAAGTTATCAGTTTCAAGATAGATGTCCCAGATTCGCTGCTGAAAGGTAACTATGGTTTTACCAAGATTGAGACCATCACAAAAAAATTAGAGAGGGGAAGAAGCCACAATAAGCCAGATCAAGATTCATTTGTCTTCTTAAGAAGGATTGAAACCTATCTAGTCAGATGAGGCAGACCAAAGATATGACCCAAAGAATTTGCTTCAACCAGGATCTGAGTGACAGGCGCTCATGAGAGGCTCCTATGGATATATAGTCTGATTCCAGCCAGATAAAGGAATTCAGGGTAGAATAAGAGTCTTTTAAACTGTGGTTTGGACAGTTTCTAACTGTATATACATAACTGTGTGTCATATAGGATATGTCCAGAAGTATAGACTTGGTTAATTTAATGGCTGCTCCTAGTATAGTTGTTTTCGTAGTGAGTTGCATATTTAATAGATTCAATGGATATTGGGGGAGAGGGGTGTTTATAAGGAGGTTGGTTGCTTGATTGATCCAGCAAATAGAAGTTTGGATGTGGAACAACAACTGAGCTTGTTATTGTTCTTTTCCTGTAGCAATTACCATTCTGTTCTCTTGACAGGCTTTTTATAAATCTACCAGGAAAATTTACATCCCTCTTTCACTAATTTGGCTGCAAATGTTGGTAACACCCAAAATTTTTATTTTACTTAGAAAAGTAGCAATAAGAATCAAGCTGTGACTGAAAGACAGTTAATTTGTATAAGGGAGCAAAACTGTGCATATATTGCACACACACACTCAGAGTTCTGTGGAAAACTGTCACAATTGCAGATTGCTAAAGTTGTTGTGACAGAGGATTTTATTTTCAGGATAAACAGAGGCTCCATATAAGCTTCTTATAATACTTCATACAAGATTTTAAGATTTCCAGTGGACTCAAAATGGAACATATTTAGTGCCACTAAACCATTCATTTATAAATATTTGTTTTAATTTGCTAGCTTTATATCCTGCCTTTCCTGCATGAATTGAAGGCAGCTTACAATGAGGATTGAGACTGAGCAGAGAAAATGAACAACTAACCTAAAGTCACCCAGTAAACTGGATTTGAACTGCAATTTCCTCAGCCATGTTCAACATTTTAATCCAGAAGTTTGTAAACTGTAGTATGGAACCCAATTTGGTATGCGAAATATTTTTACAGCTATTCAAACTTCTTTAGGCAAAGCAAAAGCACTTTCAGGATCTGTTCTTGTTTTGTCTAGGCAAGCCTATAAGCTAACTTGAGTGTGGAAAATGGCTAAACCTATGTATGCATTCATCTGTCAACTAAGACAATTTTAATATTTACTTATCATTTAGTTTTATTCAATTTTTTAGGAACCCTTGCTTTAAATCTTTGTCCAAGTTTACCTGATTCACTATAGAGAGAATCTTGAATTATGTCTAGTTTGTCAGGCACTGCCATTTTAGCTCTGCTCTAGGAAAAAAGAAAAAAAAAGGATGCAAGATGCATTTCCATTTGTCACTCTCTCGATAAGACTAATGCAGATTCAGGAGCCATTTTTTGTTTCTTACTCCACTAATAAGAGGTATATTCATAAAGTGTTAAAAGGTAGCACAAAAATGTAGCAGTCTGAGTACTGAGGCAGGAGTACAACATACTGTGCATCAAAATGTTATTCAGTGCTTAAGCATTTACTGCAAATTCCTCATTTCATTTAAGCAATACAGGATATTGCTCAAAATCCAAGATCAAACAAGCAAAAATATAATCACCAAATTGGATTTTCCTCTCCTCCCATGCAGCCAGGGTTGATTTGATTTAAATCAAGTCGATTTCAATCACAATTTCAATCATGATTTAAATCAGTAGTAAAAAGGCTTGATTTATATCAACTTGATTTAAATCATAATTTTTAATGACCAACTGTCATCTCTGTCCCACAGTAGCTCCTCCTCTGACCCACTGTTGACTCACTGACAGTCCCAATATTGCAGAATAGACAGCCTTATGCAAAGCTCCATTTCATACTGAATAAACTAAATTATTAACATATCTTAAATAGAAAACTTTCTTTAGATACATTTTTACTCCAAAAGCATTTTATTAAAATAAATTTGATAAAAATAAAAAGTGTTTTAAATAAAAAAAAAATCTGATTTAAATAAAAAATACAATGGTTTTGATTTATTTTTTTTTTAAAAAACATCAATTTTTATCCACCTGCATTCAGCATTCAACCTGTGCACTCAAGCTTGAAATCTGTTCTTGACCATTAACTAACTCTGGAAAGGGTACAAGTAAGAACTGCTGAAGGAAGAAGTTAAAACTTCATTTTGTTCTGCTAATGAAACTGTTTTATCAAGATAATTTTATTTGTTCTGGTTATAAAGATCTTTCAGTAGTTCTCCTCTCTTCAATCTTATCTAAGGGCTAAGTTGCATTAACAGAGGGATACAATCAAGATCAAGCGAGGTACTAATACCACTCTATAAAGCCTTAGTAAGATCATACCTAGAATACTGCATTCAGTTTTGGTCACACTATAAAAAAGATGTTGAGACTCTAGAAAGAGTACAGGGAAAAGCAACCAAGATGATTAGGGGACTGGAGGCCAAAACATATGATGAATGGTTGCAGGAACTGGGCATGGCTAGTCAAATGAAGAAAAGGACCAGGGGACACATGATAGCAGTGTTCCAATATCTGCGGGGCTGCCACAGAGAGGAGGGAGGTCAAGCTATTTTCCAAAGCACCTGAAGGCCAGACAAGGAATAATGGATGGAAACTGAACAAGGAGAGATTGAATCTGGAAATGAGAGATTTTCTGACAGTCAGAGTGATCAACCAATGGAACAGCTTGCCTTCAGAAGTTGTGCGAGTTCCATCACTGGAAGCTTTCAAGAATAGACTGGACTGCTAAATGTCAGAAATGGTGTGGTGTTGTCACGTGATGTATCACAACTTCTTTCCCCTTCGCTAAACTGTGGGTGTGGCCAGCGCGTGACGGATCTGGCCCATGGGTCATGAGTTTGACAGTCCTGGTGTAGGGTCTCCTGCTTGGGCAGGGGGTTGGACTAGATCACCTACAAGGTCCCTTCCCACTCTGTTAATCTATTAAAATCACTAAAATCTATTTCCCTCTGAACTTCAAATTCAGGAACTATTGTTAATGTGTAATTCTTTCTCCTACAGTTGATAAATCTCAGCATGACTATTTTCTGAAAGTCTGTAAAATGAGTAATTAAAGTCAAATTGTACTGTTTTCCAAAACATAGTATGTATTGAGATGTGATCCTGAATACACACACACACAAGTAAAAATGTGTCATTGCCATAAGCTAAACCTCCAACAAGTAATTTTTCTACATTCACTGCATTAACAAAAATGATTACATTTCACCTGTATAATATAAATTTAGCAGCGAGAGGACATTACATTTGTTGATAAGATCTTCGCCTCTAAATAAGAATTAGTAAGAATCTCAGGCCAAATTCTCAACTGAGCCAGAACATTCAACTTCCAGTTTTTGAATGGAACATCAGATCACAAAGTATTGCTCTATTTGGAAGTAAGCCTATTAAATTTGATGTGCTTTTCTTTCAAGTTCTTTTTTTTTTACAAAGAAGTTTATTATGTGATTTCTATGTCAACCTTTGCTCAGTTCTTACCCCTTTCTCAATTTGTTTACCATATAAAGTGGCATTATAAGCACTCAGGATTTCAAAGCTCTAATTCTATGAATTGGATTCTGTCTCTGATTATTAGAATGTCCACTTACATGTTTTAACAGAATTATTAAAAAATATTTGCAAGTATGTAAGATGATTTTATTTTAGAAAAAAGTACAGGTAGTCCCTGAGTTACAAATGTAATGGAGCCTGCCAATTACATTCATAACCCAAGGATTCATAGGAGTGAATCACGTAACTTGACCACGATCACTCCCTTTTACCCACGCATTCGCTAATCGAATGTGAGGGTCATTAAGTGCATATGAGGTATCTCAGGGTAGGAAAGGCCATGGGGTAGCCATCAGAACACCCAAGGTGCTCAAACACTTTTCACGCGAAGACCTGATGGAGACTGGAAACTTCTGGGAGACATGGTGTCATGTGACTTCAGGCACCCATCCGCTTCTGCAGAGAATGGGTGCCTGAAGATCAGGGCACCCAGAAGCTTCCAGTCTTCAGGGGGAGAGGCATGAAGTGAAGCAAGTTCACTGCCCCAAAGCCTCACTTCGACATACAAATGCTTTTCTGCGCCGAGCCTAGAAGCCTTTGGAGGAGACTCACCGAGGCTGCCCACCACTCCAGAAGTGGCAGGCAGCCTCGGTGATTCAGAAAAGCTGAGCAGGGCACGTTCATCCTGCTCTCTCTCTACTCTTGCTGGGTGCAAGCAAAGAAACAGAGACGCTGGAGGGGAAACAGCTTGCTAGATCTTCAAAAGGTGAGTCTCCACCGGGGGTGGGGGGAATAGGCAGGACAAATATTGCAGTGCCTCTGTGGTTGTTTACAAGGATGAACGATGTCGTCGGTGCTGTAGCATTTGTAATTTCAGGACTGGGTCGTAAGTACTTGGGGAGGGGGGGCTATGTCATAACTTTGAACAGTCGCTAAGTGAACTGCCATAACTCGGGGATCACCTGTATGCATAACTTCGCTGAAAAAGCATTCTACTGAACTTTATTTCTACAGTACTGCTTTTTCAATAATTTCTGAATATAGATCTAATCTGATCTTGGATAAAAAGTTAGCTTGGCTTTATTCATCAAAACTAAATAAAAGTTATCCTGAAGAACAAGTAAGGTAGAAATGCTGCTTTCCATTAAGAAAAGCTAATTCTAAGTTGGATAGCATGACTTTTTTAAAAAAAGGCACCTACCTCCACAATCTTTTCTCTGTTCTTCGTTGGATTCATAGGAGGTTCAGTCAGAAGTATTTTACAGTTTTTTGTATCGATGTTGAGTTTTTCTGGTCCAAAGGTGTAGTCCCAAAGATGTTTCATATCATCCCAATTTCGGACAATGCCATTCTCCATGGGGTAATTAACTTCCAGCATTGATCTCAGCTCACTTGCTTCATCCCCAACCATAAGATCCTACAAGTTGCAAATGGATACTAATTATTTTCTATAAACTTTTATTGAATATATATATATATTTAAAGAATCCCCCCAAAAAGAAATGGCTTTTCTAGTTATTCTTTATAACATTTGAGGGGGAGAAATTGATTTATATACTCAACTGAACAGCATAAAAAGGCATTAATAATGGAAACAAATACAACTAACTCTTTAAATAGTTATGTCCATATACATTTCATGGATTTGATTCATGTTCATGCAGGTAAGTTTATGTCACCTGAGACTGATTTTAAATAATGTTAACATTATATACCAACTACCATTGAAGCCTCAGGTATATTAGGGATTCTAGATTTTGCTACCTTCAACGTTACTTTATCATAAATATATACATAAGTTCTTGAAATTCTACACAAGAGAATAGGTGAACTTAGCAGAAAAATTTTTCCATGCATGTTTCATGTTTCTGTGCACATTACTAAATGGGAATAACGAGTGCTGCATAAGCATAGAGAACAAGTAGCAAAAGCAAATAAGGGGCTGCAAATTTCACAGATTAGAAAAAAAATGGATGTTTTATATTAGTCTACAGCAACGAATTGGTATGTGAGAGCCCTTTATTCCAAACCTGGAATAAATAAATAAATAAATATGAACTTCACTCCTAAGTTTAAATACTATCAAATGATTCAGGAGTCCTATCATTATCATAAAAATTGCACAATACTTTGTTCTATAAAATAATGATGAAGCCCCATTGGCTGTTTTAATAATACAAGAATACAAGATTATTTTTGTCCCATCCCATCATTATCCTAATTAATATATTAGTATATTAAAAAATAAATATATTTCATAAGGAACCATTAAATTTGACTTCAGGCTTTGAAGTTAATATTCCACATAAATGGAAGCAGATATTAAATATCTTCTAACAAAAAATGAAGAATTAACATTCAGTGACTAAACAGCACAATGTCTGAATCATTGGGGTAATCCTAAAGACTGACGATATACAGAATTGTCAATTAGCTTTTAGCAATGTAGTTTTCTTAGGGCTGTAATGCCAAATTAATTTTTTACTGGAGCTGCAACAGTTTATTTACTGTAAAAATGTGAATACAGCCCTTTCTAATTCCAGGCAGTTCACTCCATAATAGATCAAACTTTTTAGTTGTATTTAAACAGCCTGTCAAAAATCATTCATTAATCCAAGCAAAAAATTTTCTGTTTCAGAAATATTCCAGATTGGACTCAAAAATTTCATCATCACTACACTAGTTCTATAACACTGCTTTAAAATATTAATGTTTAAACCATATACAACACTCGTTCACTTAACACAAGCTTTTCGTGCATGCTTCAGACATGATTTGCTTAAAACTGAATTTCAGAAGCATGAAAAAACGTTACTGAATTGTACATTCAGTTAAAAAGGTGTAAGTAAGAATCACCTATGTGGGAACATAACAATACAGAACATACTTAGGGTAGGTTCACACATATAAACCAAGTGCTTTTCCCATCCTGTTGTAAAAAAATTTGAAAATAGGACTTTGTAGAAAAGTATATGACGACTTTTGTTTTTATACAGATGCATGTTTCTGTAATTATTTTAGCTATACTTTAAGAGATAATTATTAATTGCCATTGCACTAATAAATTCATTTATGAATAAATATACCTATTTCATTAATGTGAAACTCGGATATGATCTAGGCATGAAGATTACAATAGAAGACTTTATAGAGAAAAAAAGGCCAGTTTCTATGTGTGAACTATCCTACTTGTTCTAATGATCCCATAGAATAGGTCTTGCCCATACAGTAAGTAATGTGTGGTATTTTCTGTATGTTTCATTTCTGTTGAGTTCAATAAGTGACTTCTAGCATAGGTACTAAACACATACAGACCTGTAGATGTCTTGCATCTGCAGTTAACTACAAATATCTACAAGAATTTGATGAACTAGCTAAGAAATCAAAATGATGAAGAAAGACTGAAATAGGAATGTATTCAAAACATAAAAGTAGACAGGACAAAGGGGGAAAAAGCACAGAGAGAGAAAGAGAAAGAGAAAGAGAAAGAGAGAGAGAGAGAGAGAGAGAGAGAGAGAGGCTACAAGTCCCATGAAGCAAAAGAGTGAAGCAAAAGAGTGGATAGCACAGGGGCGCCTCACTTACCATCTTTTTGTTATTCTACTTCAACAGGTCAAGAAAGATGAAGAAAAGGCAGAAGCAAGAGAATCAGAAGAGGCCCTGGTGAAACTTTTATCCAAATTATTTCAAGTATACATAACAGAAACAAAGCAGAAAAACAGATGCAGAGATAGGTGGAAATGCTTTGAATATAGCATACTTCAAGGTAAGTGACAGAAAGGCTACTGTTAAAAAAACCCAAACTAAATGAAACACAAAAAAAGTTATTTCCATGCGTACAGTGGCTGATGGTTTTACCAAAAATACTCTGCAGATATCCACATATATTAGCAAATTTGCTAAGAATGAACTTCTCCCATGCTAATCTCAATGAAAACATCTTAATCAAGTATAAATCTACCTGCATCCTTCCCCAGGAACTCACAATAAATTCAGCATATTCAGCACCTTGATTGCTCATTGTAGGCATGAACATATTTTGACAGACAAGCAAATAAGAAACTAGCATTTTCAGTTGCTCTGTATCCCCCCAGTTTAAGAATCCTGCCTGCTATCATTGAGGGAAACTGTATATTTTGAATATTGATAATAATAATTTAATAATAATAATTTATTAAATTTATATACCGCCCCATTCCAAGGACTCGGGGCGGTTTACATTTAAAAGTCTCATGCTTATGCTTGCAACATACGGACGTCCACCCAGCCGAAAGCCTGTTGGCTGGGGGATTCTGGGAGTTGGAGTTCACCCCTCTTAAAGTACGCTGGCTAGGGAGTTCTGGGAGTTGGAGTTCACCCCTCTTAAAGCACGCTGGCTGGCAGATTCTGGGAGTTGATGTCTACAAGTCTTAAAAGTTGCTAAGCTGGGACATAGCTTACGTTGGCGGCCTGTAAGTTTTACGTAATAAATAAAAGTGATATAAAAGGAGCGTAGGGAAGGCGTTTGAGCCAGCTTGGTCCTCCTTTCAATAGCCCGCTGAGATGCAGTCGTGGGTGCTCTACTCACAGAGGATGGGGAGCGGCAGCCCTTCAGCCACCCCGGTGCCCAGCGCGTTCTCTGCCTCGCAATGGTAGCGCCCGTAATCCTTGAGGGAAGCATGCCGGATGCTCTTCACCTGTTCGGTCCCGCAGGCGGCGCCATCTTTGAACCACCTGAAGGCCGTGGGCTCTGGGTAGCTGCTGCTGACGTTGCAAACCAGGGACACGGCGTCGCCCAGGTGGATGTTCTGGGAGGGGGGCTGGAGGGTCACCTGGAGGCCCCTGGGGGCATCTAGGAAGAAGGCAGAGAAGAGGAGGGAGGTAAAAGATTCCAAAAATAAAATAAAAGCAGAGAAGGAGAAGAAGCTGAAGGTGGCCTTCCATGCCGTGGACCTCCAGGTTGGGCACCCTGGAAGGAGCGGAGCTCTTCCGCGGCCAAGCCAAGGGAGGCTCATCCCACCTCGTGAAAGAACGCGGAATTCTATCCCGGAACCCGCAGGGTTAATCGGGGCAGCCCCCGACTTAAGACCGCAATCGAACCGCCCAAACGACGTGGCCAAGCGAGAGACAGTTGGGAAGTGACCTCGGCTCCATTTTACGACCTTTCCTGCCACCGCTGCTAAGCGAATCGCCGCGGTGGTTAAGTTAGGGACACGGTTCTTAAGCGAATCTGGCTTCCCCCTCGACCTGGGTGGCCAGAAGGTCGCAAAAGGGGGTCGCCTGACTCCCCCGCGAGACTGCGACTGTCATAAATGCGACTCAGTCGCCAAGTGTCTGAATTTTGATCACGTGACCGGGGGGTGGGGGGGGTGCCCAGCGGTTGTAGGTCCCAAGTCCCTTTTTTCAGTGCTGTTGTAAGTTTGAACAGTCAGTAAGCGGATTGTTGTACGTCTGTAATTGGGTAGAAATCCTGCGAGGAGGATTGGCCCCAAACTGCCTGGTCAGTTTTCAGGCCTAAAGTGGGACTAGAACTCCCCGTCTCCTGGTGATTGGCCCAAAGTCACTCACGCCTTGGTCACATCCCGCTTGGACTACTGTAACGCCCTCTACATGGGGCTCCCTAACAGGAGCA
>JANHFL010001233.1:173996-188302 GCA_032468155.1 Oxyrhabdium leporinum | reverse complement strand
TAATAATAATTTATTAAATTTATATACCGCCCCATTCCAAGGACTCGGGGCGGTTTACATTTAAAAGTCTCTTAAAATATGAATATTGAAATCAATATAGATTGATTTCTATATTTTAGCATACTTCAATAAAAAAGCCACTACCATGTCTGCCAGAAAGAAGCAGAACTCTACTTTAGTAAAATTGGTTTATTTTAATTTAGAATATGCCAGTTTTATTAAACAGCTTGGCAAATGTTTAGAATATGAAAAATATTTTGAGATAGCTTATCTGGGATACTTTCAATGACCTTGGCAGTTTCCCTGAAAGTTTTCAATTTTAATATATTGCAAAAGCCCGATATTCAAAATACATGACAAGAACATCACCACAGTTACAGGCTTCATGAATAAAATTTTACATTGCTCTAAAAATAGATTATACTTTGACTTAGTAAAAAGTGTGTCCCAACTTGCATTTATATTAGCAATAACATCAGTAGTTTTCTACATTTGTTAACATACTCATAGGCCAATATTTATATATTAGCGCCTATCTTCCTATTCATATAATTTTATTTCATTTCTCAAACTACCTTCTAGCCTCCAAGAAACAACAAAGTTTAAAAAGCCACTGCAACAAATTATGTAAAAACATAAGCTTTAATCTTTTCTTCCTGCACATTTCTTGCATATTTCATCTACTACACATATATCTGACTTGGGAAAACTATTTTCAACAAAGAAAATGAATAACGTATGATATAAGGTAAGTCTAGACTATCAATTCTTTAGAATATGTTTAAACAGACCTAACATTTAGTTAAGAATTACTGGTAGTCCTTGACTTATGATCACAATTGAGCCATTTACTGTTTCTAAGCAAGGTAGATGTTAAGTGAGTTTTGCCTCATTTACGATCTTTCTTGCCATAGTCATTAAGTGAATCACCGCAATTAAGTTAGTAACACTGTTATTAAATGAATCCAGCTCCCCTCATTGACCTTGCTTGTCAGAAGGTCACAAAAGGCGATCACATGATCCTGGGACACTATTTATTATAAATACATGCCAGGTGCCAAGCAGCCAACTTTTGATCATGTGACCATGGGAATGCTGCAATGATTGTAAGTGTGAAAAATGGGTATTAGCCACTTTTTTCAGTGCCATTGTAACTTTGAACAGTCTCTAAATGAATGGTCACAAGTCAAGGACTACACGTACATACAATGATTCAAAACAATATCCTTAATTACATTAACTTATCCACAGGCTTTAGGACATTATAAACTTTTCTCTTTATAGGGTCTTTGGGCTCAAAACCAATTATTACCAAAGAAATTGTACAATTTGTGCACAACTGATTCTGTAACTTGCCAGTATTTAACTGATTCCTAAAATATAGAAGACAAAGGCAAACAATATTGGTTTGCTTTTCCCCATTGTTTTTTCAATTTTTTAGCAGAATCATAATTTAACCATTTTGACTCAGTTGCTCCTGAAAATCACTTAAGACTATTACAACCTTCCTGAAATAAATTTACAAAACTGTTAGTTTGATGTTACATTCCGAAGGACATTCTATTGACAACATAAGCGAGGTGCCTAATCGATCTGACGTATTACTAACATGCAAACTCTTCAGCACCTACAAATGCTATAAAATTTTCTGGGCAGCTTTCAGGACCAAATGTTTCATTAAAGTGAGATAAATGAAAGTTTAATCTTTGCAATTTTTAACAATCTGTTAAACATGTGTTTTTAATCATTATCTATCTTAACACCTCCAGTCTTAACAACAACTTTATCAAGCCTTGTGATATAGTTATTTAATCCTAAACAAAATCCTATTTTGTACTGTTTTTAAATAGTTGTTGTGAACCGCCCCGAGTCTTCGGAATGGGGCGGTATATAAATTAAACTAATAATAAAAAAAACAAAACAAAACAATAAAAACTGCATGATGTAAGAAAACCTGGTTGAATTGTGCTGCTACACAATTTCCTTGATGACAGTCGTCTGCTCAACTATTTTCAACACCTAACTTTGGAAAAGGCTAATAAGAAACCTGTGTCTGGCAGTCCTAATCTAATCTGCTGCACTCTGAGAAACCACCAGGCATAATTGTTAGAAAGTGGTAAGACTTGTTTAAAAAATACTAATTAATTGCTCTTTTAGTTTGTAAGGTAGTCAAAACATCAAACATCCTTCTCTGTGTTTGTTGGGTTTTTTATTTCCAAACCCACTTTGCCTACCTGGGGATGAGCAGAAATGAGAACTGTATATTACACTATTTCCAAGAGGCTATAAAGTAGCCAAAATAGGAGAAAGAACACACATTTAGACTCCAAAATAGCATACCAGACAGGAAGACTACACAAGCTCCTAAACAGCAAGAGAATGGGACAAATTACTTATTACCAAAAAAAGCATCATTATGTGTTTTTTTTATTCTATCAAAAGCAAAGGACTGCAATGGCTATACTAGTAGGATATAAACTGGCTAGAAGCCCTCCTAATTAATTAAATAGCAACTTTTGAGGTACCATCTCCAATGGCCAAGGATTAGTATTATGCTGTTTTAGAATGCAAGAGTAATTCCAGATTTGACTCGGTTTATGTACTCAAATTGCTAGGGGACATGAAAGAAGCCTCCCCAAATCAGCTGTCCCGAGCAAGTGTTGTTACCAGCAAATCCTTTTAGTCTAGAAGCATCCTTCAGTTAGCTTAGTAGGTATTTCTGACACAAATACAAACAGATTCAAATTGCCTGTTGCCAAAGCTTAACTACCTCCATGTGCTAGCTGAAAGGCAGACTTTAAACCAAGCACTGCAGATTCAGTGTGCTTCAATGTTTCACCATAGCCTCTTTTTAAACCAATAGTTATTTCCCCTTCCCTCAAGTTGTATGCTTATCTTGCTCAGAGTCCCCCCAACGCACTAACAGTCTCAGTTTTGCAATCTGAGTATGCCTCACTATGCCTCCTGAGGAGATTTCAAGATGCTCCCCTCACATGTACACCTTGATAGTAAGATAAAACCATTTTTAAATGTTATTTTAGGGATTGATTATGGGGAGAATGCATCCTATTCAAATGAAGCAGCCATCGGGAAGCTCTGCTGGAGGAGGAATATATTACCTACCACAAAATAAATGAATTCTGCGTGGTAGAGGGTCCAAACATGGAACAAAGATAACATATAAACGTTTCTCCTGGTATTGTAGAGAAGCAAAAACAATTTTTTTAGCCCAGAACAAAATCACAACTTTAATAATATGGAGACAGGTACAGAGCACACAAATCAAGAGAAGTTTGGAGAAGGGAAAAACAACAACAATCTGTTGTGCATTGCTTCAATCTGTGATATAACTCAGCTAATTTCTTGTTCCTATGGCATAATCTATTGGTCAAGCTAACAATTAGAAGATGAGATATTATCTTGTCGACTTGTCTCTCACAGAACAAAGTAGAAGAGGCTACAGAACCTAAATTTTGTTTATTTATTTGGGCTTATCAGTCTTTTCAGTTATGATCAACTCTCTCTTAAGAGAGGAATATGAAGTTTTTGCTTTTGCCATAGTCTTTAGTTTTTAAAGCAGAATACATTCCATGTATTTAATTCATAGGGTAACAGATTGGAATGGAGTTCAGAGTATACCTTATGAAGAAAAGTGAAGGAGCTAATAATATTGGTAAAACATCTCATGAGATATCTAAACAAACAACACTGGAGGATTTCTCTTCTTTTTCACTCAAGTAAAATAACAAATGGTTAGAGGAAACACCCAGCGGGAAAAAAAGCCACATCCTATATTTTTTCTATCAATATGCTAATGCTTTTTACAAACTAATAACTTTCCCTAGTTACTTGATTATCACATAATGTCTCAGAAGCAATTATTCTGAGGAAGGTAGAATACCCCCAAATTACCATGCAAGGAATCAAGTTTCTTAAGTATTACCTTGATTTCAATGTTTCCCACTTTAGCAGTTGAACGAATAATCGGTCTTCCAACCAACGCAGGGAAGATATGTTCTGGAAAATTGGATCCTGCATATCCACATTTCACAAACTATAAAGGAAAAAACCCTTCATGTTAGCCTTTGGATATGTTATTCTATAATTTTATCAAACATTTTAAAGATCACTGGATGTATCATTTAATAACTCTTGAAACTCTTTTGCACTCATATTGTTTTGTTTCACAAGAAATAGCTGAAATTATGAAAACACACATATACACTCTATAGGGTACACATGGTTAAATATACCCAAGCCATTATGTAAACTATAACTAAATTTCTCTAGATTTTAAATTTATGCCAACACCTCTCTCTCTCTCTCTCTCTCTCTCTCTCTCTCTCTCTCTCTCTCTTCATTCATTAATTCATTAATTCATTCATTCATTAATTCATTCATTCATAGCAAGATCTTTCTATTATTCTGATCACTAACTAGTGACCACTTTAAAACAGCAAAGCTTTCCAATATTTAGAAATCAGGTGGGGCATAATATTCTTGGTATGCAGACATGAGTAAAAACCGGTAAACCTTGGCTATCATTAAAATGTTCAGATATACAAAGCGGCTTAAAGGCAGGCATCCTTAATTTGCAAAATTTACACAGGTTAACACATCAGATATTTTATGCTATTCACACTCCTGGCATAAAAATTATCTCGAAAGTTTGAAAGCTGAGTTTGATTTGCAGCATTGCAAACACTGACAGAGGCCCATTGAGCAAGGTTCCCAAATTCATTACCTGCTGATGCATAATAATAAGCACCATAAAGGCATAGATTTCATAGAAAAGTATGATGGCTAGAAGGGATCACTTAGTCCAACCTACTGTGCAGTGTAAGAATCTACTACTGCAGCATCCCAAGAGACAGCCATCTAGCCTTTGTTTAAACACCTCCAGAGAGAGAGAATCCACCATCTTCCAAAGTCTTCCTGATAGCCAACTAAAATCTACTTCCTTGTAATGTAAAGCCATCGCTTCATACCGTCTCCTTGTTCTGAAAACTGGCTGTCTTCTACACAAAACCCTTTCAGATATTGGAAGACAGCTAACATATTTCCTTGTAGTTTTCTTTTTTGCAACTTAACCATATCTAACACCGCCACCCCCTTCTCAAGTTATTTGTTATTAATTGTTATTAATTAATATCAAGTTATTAATTTTTCCTTCCATGCTATTCTTCATTATGATTGCTCTTCTTGGGACACATCAAAGTTTGTCAGCATCTTTTCTAACTTGTAGTGCCAGAATTGGATACAATATTCTACAGGTGGTCTGACCAATGGAGAACAGAAAGAAACAATGACTTGATCTTCACACTACACCCTCTTCTCATTTAGCAACCAAGTTTCACTCCCTAAATCAGAAGCAAAAGGCTACTAAGTGAAATTAGGCCACTTAGTGATCATAAGCAAACCACAGGACTGAGATAAAGATGTTGCAAAGTTTTACTACTGTCTCATTTACACGAAGTTCTTTCCTGCAGCAACATCATCATTACTTTCACTTGGGGAGGCGTTGCTGGGAGAGGCAGAAATTTGGTTGTTAAGTGCACCACTGGTTGGAAAATGATTTTTTTAAAAAAAAAATGATTGAATTTGCAAACGCTACATGAGAAATGGCTCTAGACTTCTGCTGATACAATGTAGGAACCTTCCTTCCCTCCTCTCTGCCTCCTTCCTGCTGCTAGTCCTGACTTGCGTTATCTTATAAGCCACAAGATAACAAGTCTGTATGTACTACTCCCTAGTGTACTTTCCTCCACAATGTACACTTATGCCTTTGACTTTTCCTACTCAAATGTAGTACTTGTAATTGTCCCAACTGAAAATATATGTTCAGCAAGGCAGAGATAAAGTTGGTGAAAAAAAATGCAAGAATCCTTAGCAGGTACTGTAAAAGAGACGCTAAATAAGATCTTGGGAAAGATTTCAGCTAAAAAAAAGATTTAAACTCCTTTGATCCTATATGGCATGTAGTGGGCAGAAGTAAATCCCAGCAGTTTTTCAAAATTCATGATTTTAAGGCTCACACTGACATTAGACAGTTGGTCAATGAACCACCTGCAAGCAAACAAGCAAGCTCAGAGAGCATAAAGAACTCTACATTTCAAGATTCTTATTTTTATTTAACATTCCCTACAAAAATAAGATCATCCTTGTGATATTTATTTCTTAACCTAATCATCTGAAGGGGCTGAGAATAAGAGAAGCCTAGGTAAATAAAATAAAGCTCATCTAGCTGGTTTCTGCCCCTTGCTCCACCTTAACAGCTCCCAAATTTTGATACAAGTAGTTCTCAGCTTATAATCACTCGTTTAGTGACCATTCAAACGGCAGTGAAAAAAATGACATGCCCGTTTTCATACTTATGACCATTGCAGCCTCTTCATGGTCATGTATCCAAAATTCAGAGGCTTGGAAAATGACTCATATTTATGAGTGCTGCAGTGTCCCAGGATCATGTGATCAGCTTTTGTGACCTTTTGACAAGCAAAGTCAATGGAGAAGTCAGATTCATTTAACAACCGTGTCACTATGTTACCAACTGCAATGATTCACGTAAAAATTGCGGCAAGAAAGGTCGTAAAATGAGGCAAAGCTCATTTAACTGTCCTGCTTAGCAACAGAAATTTTGGGCTCAATTCTGGTTGTAAGTGGAGGGCTACCGATATTGTTTTCCTAGATGCCTGCTATCCTTCTCAAACTTTGTGTCATCTGCAAATGTATTTTTTACCTTTTGTCTAATTGATTTATAATGAAATTGAACAGTGTGGATCCTAAAAGGGAGTCCTTCAGTATGCCACTGAACACATCACATAAGGCCACTAGTACATATTTTGGGAGAAATTTATTCTATCGGTTCTGTATTCATTTTATGGAAAATGCAATAGATGTTCCACCTGATCAAGATCTGAACAGGAAGAAACCAAAGTAAGTTGGTGTAGTTGTTAATTCAGAATTACTGACTCCAGGACTATAGCATCTCAGTCTATACAATATTTGACCCTTGATTGGGGTTCTGTTTCGTCAGATACAACAGGCTACCAATCTGAAGGTCCTCCTGGACTCACATCTCCTGTTAGAGGAGCAGGTAAAGGCTGTATTCTTTATTCAGCTTTGGCTGGTATATGAATTGTGACCTTACCTGAAATAGAAACCTAAATAGAATGAAATAATAAAATTCTTTACAAATATTTTATTTTAGAAAAATCTTTGTTTACACCGTCTTCTACACCTTTTGATATTAGTAACATTGCATTTTATTACAAACATTGTGGATACACCTTTTTTTTTTAGAATCCCACAACACTTGTATATAAATGACTATAGTCTGAATATAACTATTTTAATTAAAATGAAGAACACAGATAAAATTTTAAAGTGGAAACTTTCCATAACTTTTTTTTTCACAATGTGGGAAAAACTTCCATGTGGTTGCTAAGGTTCACTATCAACTTGATGTCACATAATGAATCCAAATTAATACATTCCCATAAGGACGTTTTCAATTTGCATTGCAAAATATTCTATTTCTTAAAGACCTTCTAAACGTAAAATATGCACAATGAAAAAATTAAGACAATATACACAGGGGTGTCAAACTGGCGGCCCGTGGGCTGGATGCATCACACACAGGCCATACCCACCCTGCTCCGCAAATGGGAAAAACGTCGTGAAATGTCATGTGACGGCAACATGATGGCAACGTGACGCCGTGAGTTTGACACCCAGGATATACAGTATTGGATGGTTAGAAAACATACAATCCTTTTTACCTGCAAACAATTATTCTGTGTTTGTGCAATATTAGCCAAGTTTGATTGATGCCAACTTTAAAAATATTCAAAATCAGAAATATTAAATATTAATTTCAATCTATTAAGTTTGATTACTGTTTCAATTGGCACCTATTTGCACCTATCAAATTAATTTATTAAACAAAATACATCTAGTTTGTGTAAATGTTTATATCAATGTTGAGTAATCCTATTTCTCTTATATGCAAAGCAAAGCAAAACCATATTCATACGTTGTCACAGCTTATCTCAGTGAAATTAGAATCATCCCAAATTAACATTATCACAATAAGTGTATTTGATATAAAAACAATGAAAACTGTTTTCTATAGACTATGCTGATTTTTTTTAGAAGAATGAACAAAACCTTTAAATTTTCAACCTAACAGGAGGGTTTCAGAAAAGGCAAAGGACACAAGATCAAAAATATAATATAACCAATAGAGAAAGCAACATGTGCTGCAAGAAGAATTAAAGAACCAATCCTGGTTCAATAAAAGTTGTGATTATCAAAACAAAAGTTTATATTCTGAACATGCGACAAAACTGTGTGTACTAGAAAAAATAGCTACTCTGCTTGGCAGGGTTGAAGGAAGTAGACAGGGAAGATTGAAATGAACTCATCCTCTGAAGTGAGGATGACTTCAATGTGCTACTTCTTTATTTACAGTGTATTTGCATATCTGTTTAAAATCCTTTAATTTTTTTCAGCATACTTTTAAAAGAGACTCTTGATACTTTCCTTGTCTTCTGACAGTTCATTGTTTCAAATAAAAAAGCCTTGAAAACTTCGCTTGGGTAACTGACCACAAAAATTTGGAGGAGGGGGGGCCGAAAAAAGCCGTCATGCAACACACTTTTTTCTCTCCCCCCCCCCCCCGCCCCAAAGAAAGCTAAATCCTAGCGATGCAGGGCTCTCTGTTGCGACTTCCGGCGTATAAAAACCAGCCCATTTGAAGGAAGGAGAAAGATTAAACCATACCACACACAAACACAGGAAATTGTTCTGCTCGGGGTTGTGAGGAGCAGGAAGGAAAGGCGCAACGGCGAGGTTACAGGCAGAGCTAAACTGGCTGAAAGGGCAGAAATGTGTATTCAGTTAATAACCGGGGTTGGCGGCAAAATAACCGAAAAAAAAGGGGGGAGGGAGGATGAATGCTCTGACCAGCCTTCGCGTCCCTGAGCCTGTCCGAGGGAGCAAGACAAAACCGAAGGCGCCCCCGCATCTTCTGGGAGGCAGGACGACGGGAAAGGAAGCAGGTTTTCCTGCCAGCGCCCTAAAAGAGCTGCGGCTTTCCTCGAGCGGGAGGAAGGCGAGGCGCAGCCCAACTTCCCTCGGCCAGGAGGGCAGAGTTGTTTGCCGTTGGGGGGTGGGGGTGGGTGTTGCTGCTGCTGCTGCTGCTGCCGCCAGGCCCAGGACAGTCTCTCCCCACCCACCTTCTACCGAAACCGGCCGTCCCGGGAAAGCCCAGCCCGTCTTTCCTCACCCCGGTGCCGTTGTCGCAGACGACGACTTTCCTGCCGAGCGCGTCCATCTTCCTTCCTTCGCCGAACGAGAGAATGACTGAACTGAATGACAGCGGATGCCCCGTCCCCGCCCGCAGCTCCACCAGGCCTTCGCTCGGTCTCGCAGCCCGGAAGGGAAGCAAAAGGAAACAGGCGCCGGCCACGCCCGGCCGTGACCCGCCTCCGCCATTCAACCCCAGATACGACGAGGCCCGCCGCCGCCGCCGCCCGGCCACGCCCCTCGCCGTGACTGACGGCTCTGCGACGCCCAATCAAAGACGCGGTTTTCCCCGGGCGTCCATATTAGTGCCGATCGTTCTCCCTGCCGGGACGTCTTCCGGCAGTTGCTTCCCCATTCGATTCGGCTGTTGGCGGGGGCGGCAATGCTGGGACTTGGGCCTTTTCCTAAAGCAGTCGCGGCTTTAGGGAACTGCAGCGGTTGATGACTTCAATCAGAATAGAGCTGCAAGGGACCTTGGAGGTCTTCTAGTCCAGCCCCCTGCTCAAGCCTACTGGGGCAGAAATGGTGTTACGTGTGCACGTCAAAATGTACCTATAATTACCTCCATTGCTGCATTCTGCACCAGCTGTAGCTGAGTGATCTTCAAGGGCAGTCCCCTGTGGAGTGGCTGCAATGCACTAAATGGGCAATCACCACGGCGTATAATACTCTCTTATCCAATATGCATTAGTAGTAATGTTTTTATCTCCCTTTCCATTCAAAGCTCTAATCTCTGCTCAATAAACTTAAGTATTATTTTGCCAGCACATTGTCTCTTATCCCAACCCACCTCACAGACTTCTTTTGGGAAAAAATAGGAGAAGGAAGGAGTATTAGATACAGTCACTGCTTTGAGTTATTTATAATAATAAACACAGGATGAAAAAATAAATAGTTTGCTTATTGTACTAAGTCTCCTTTCTTTTGAATTACTACGAAAACTGACTTCTTTCAATCCGTTGGCCACTGTGCCATCCTGGAGATTTGCTGGCACAATTTGCCATTGGAACCTTTACAGATTCTTCTTCTGTTTGCCATATTTCTATAAATATTTAATCAGTTCCTACAGCCTCCTGACTGGAATTCTGAGCTAACTTCATATTCTAGGGCTATCTTCATTTGATCTTTTTGGAATCATCTATACTTTTTCATTGGCATCCTTTAACGTACCAATCAAAGTTTGAGCTACCTTCTGAGTGCAGAAAACTTTTGGAAAACTTTTTATTTGTATTTTTGGTATCTTCATCAATGTCACTGTATTATTGCTTTTTCTTTTAACAGTTCTCTGAAATTATTCATTAAATTCCTTCCTGTGATCTTTACATGTTAAAGATTTTTACAAGAATAAAAGGTAAACATGAAAAAATATATGGAGTTTTTAAAAGAAGATAGATAAAAGAAAAACAACAAATTGGAATGTTAAAATAAACATAAAACAATAGCTCTTAGGAGAAGAGTTGTTTCCTATATAATTGCAAGGACTGCCCTATCTTGGTTTCAAAAGTTCAAACAATCATCAGATGGCAGAAGGATGGGAAATTGATTTTTGTAGCTCAGATGTAGTTGCCTTCCTATTGCCATATTACTACAAGATAGAAAAACATGCCTCGGGTATATAGCTATAAATACGACACACAGTTTAATTATCTAGTTAAACTACGTTCTTAAGTTCCTTGTCGGCCTTTGTTTTCATCATTTTGGGATTTTTCTTTCAGTATTAATTCCCATCTGAATTCAGCTATTATTTTAGCTGGTCATGAAATGATACTTCGCATCTGTAATTTGAAAACTAGTTTTTTAGAATGGTTTCAGATTTTATTTTTGAGGCCAGTTTATAAGTAGACTATTTTTCTTCCAGAAAATCAGCAGGGATCTCAGCTATAAACTCATACAAGGAATCAAGTTTGATGTCAAGAAATGTTTGAGATAATAGTTTGAACTAAATGTACTATAGTTTATTAAATAATTGTATATATATTAACATCATACATTGATAGCCCAAGAATTGTTTATTACAAGATATTTGCAACACATACAGGTAGTCCTCAACTTATGACCGCAATTGAGTTTAAATTAAAACAGCTGGAGAGTTTTCTCTTTTTGTTGCAAAAGCCCAAGAATAATAATTAACTGCAGAAAAGGGAGAAATGGAGATTTGCAGCCCAAACTTTTCATATATACTAAAATTCAAATCCCACTCGTTAGAACATAATCCTGTCGGATGAAAGACTGCTGTCTTTTACTCTTCATAATGATTACTATCTTATTTATTTCACCATGTTTTTTTAGTTTGATAGAAACTGCAGAAACATCTTTCACAAGCAATCCTATGATATTTACTGAAAGGACAGTTTAATTTGACTTTTTCCCAAGAGTAATATTGTAATATGTTTGTAAGAATAAGCTAGTAAATTAATTTTCTCCGTTAACTAATTCTACAAACTTTAAAAAGTAAAGAACTATTGAATTTTCATTGTTTGAGTCATCTGTGATAAGGAAACCAGTCTTTCTAGATAGGACTGACTTTAAATTATCCTCTTAAGCCTTTTGCATCTTGACCTGTAACTAGCTAGCCACTTTTTTGCTAAATGACAAATCAAAATGCCTGAAAAGAGGTTCTGGTATTGTGAATAAAATCTCTGCATGTTTTAGATCTTCACCTTCCTGGTGCTCCATGAGTACTGGTAACAAGGTTTCCGCCATTTTTCCAAGTCTCATTGTGTTAGTAATATCGACAAGATCCAAAAAATTCTACACCATTGCATTTGTTTTTTGTTGAACAAGACAGCTATTTTTAAAAAGGCCAGTATTGAGCAGTTTCTATTTGGCTATGACCTGAGTAAAAATAGAAGAATCACTCATTTTATTGTTTTAGCATTTGGAAACCAAGTTGTGGTTTAAGTGTTTAAGACTGTCCTCATGAATTCATGTAACTCTTGTGTGAATTATAAAATATTTTCTATAAATAGAAATAGCACTTAGACATATATCGCTTCACAGTGCTTTTACAGCCCTCTCTAAGCGATCTACAGAATCAGCATCTTTCCCCCAACAATCTGGGTCCTCATTTTACCTACCTCGGAAGGATGGAAGGCTGAGTCAACCTTGAGCCTGGTGAGATTTGATCTGCCAAATTAGAGGCAGCCCCGGCAGGCAGCGGAAGTAGCCTGCAGTACTGTTTTCTAACCACTGTGCCACCAGGGCTCTTAAATAGTTCTAATATAGTTCTAGCTATGTATTAATTAGACAGTATTCCTGCTTTTCCTTTTTTGCTGTTTTCTAAATGGATTAGTAACTTGTCTTCAAACCTTTTTGAAAAAGGATCATGTAATTATTAAATTTTGTTATTTTTTTTCATTGTTATAGCTTCAACTATATGGGTTATTATTTCTGTCTAACTGCCACATGGTATGTATGTGAGCTCTTAATTGACCAGGAAACCCATTCTTCAGCAAGTCTAAAAAGGAATTTTTTATGGTTTTTTGATTAATACAATTTTATTATTTTTATTTAAGAATTTTTGCAGAATACAGATGTGTCTTGACAAATAACAATACCTAATTGGTTTTGCCTGGCCTGAGATGCTAAGCAGGTCTCTGTCTGGTTATTACGTAGAGATATCCAGAGAATCCCAGAGATGTAGAGTAGATGGGAAATTTTTAAAGTATCTGAGCAGAAGGCAGTACAACTCACTCTTATTTTCCCACTAAGAAAGCTACATGGACATGTCTCTGAAATTATCAGGAGTCAATCCCGATTTTATCTTTACAAAGACAGATACCATTTTGTAAGTTTTGTGAGTGGGAGCAATTGGATAATCTAGGATAGGGCTGTCAAACTCGCAGCCTATGGGCCGGATACATCATGCGCTGGCCACACCCACACCTCGTTTAGCAAAGGGGGAAAAAAAGTCCTGATACATCATGTGATGACGTCATGAGGCCGCAAGTTTGACACCCCTGATCTAGGATATGCACACTGCAGTAGTTGAATTAACCAAGTAATATTCTATCTACAAATCAGATGTCTTTGTTGTATAAAAATGTAACCTGCTTGTATTGGCCTTATCTTTAAAAAAATAAATCACCATGACAATTTAGTATGCCAATTTTATGAAGTAGAGATAATCCTTGACTAATAACCATTTATTTAATGACTGATAAAAGTTACAATGGCACTGGAAAAAGTGACTTATGACCAATTCTCACTTACGACTGTTGCAGCATCCCCATAGCCCAAAAGATCAATCTTTGGGTGGTTGGCAACCAACATGGTTGCATCATCCTGGGGTCCTTTTTTAAGTCCAGCAGAGAATAATTATTCTGATCACTCTCTTGAATTGGCATTTTTATTTCCTTTGTTAATTTTTAGATCCTTATTGTTTTTTATATCTAGTGATAAATTCATATTTTTCTCCATAATAATATCAGATAAGTTTTGTTCCAAATATTTTTCTGTATCAGCGTATTCTAGTATAACAGCTCCTTGTTGGAATAGGGTGTTCATAAAAGCAGACAACATAACTGACACTGTTGATTCAAAGTCCCATTGCTGTTCCTCATGTTGGTGAATTTTAATAGTATCTATTCTTTGTAATGGTAAAGTTAGATCAGAGTGAAGCTTTGAGGTCATATCTCTCAAAGGAAAAGAAACCTTTTCCTCCTTTTTTTTTCTTGAGTAGTTTATTGGAAGGTTACTCTGAATACACAGAAACTGAGGCCCAATTTAATTAGAGGGAATCAGTGTTTGAGCAGAATGAAATCTCTTTGCCCAATAAATTATTTTAGTAGTGATCATGATGGATGAGCTTAAGGAACTATATGATTAATACACTGTCTAATAAAGTGCATGCAGTCAGTCAGAATATACAAGTAGATGGAAATGCAAGAGTATGCTTGAGTGGGCTAGATGATGTTTTTATTTTTATTTATTTTTACATTTATATACCGCCCCATTCCGAAGACTCGGGACGGTTTACAGCTTATAAGCAATACTCT
>JANHFL010001233.1:162121-173896 GCA_032468155.1 Oxyrhabdium leporinum | reverse complement strand
AACCGCTAGATTGAATCAGCAGAAGTGGCCTGCAGTTCAACACTCTAACCACTGCGCCACCTAGGCTCAGTTCTGAGAAAAGATCAAAGTATGACTGATGGATCATCAGGACACAAACTTCCATGATCAAGAACTACCCAAGAACATTTAGGCCCCTCCTCAAATTGTGTTCTGTATTGCACTTCATGACAAGATTGATTTATACCAGCTGTTCAGCGTCCAACACTTTTAAGGTACAGAATAAGATTAAGAGTTATGTGCATCTAATCTGGGAGAAATGAGAGAAGTATGTAAGAGTCTGATGAAGAAGTCCTCCATTCTGTAGTTCACTATTTTACTTGCTATTTTGCTACTTTCCCCCACTTCGGGAAATATTTCTGGAATCAAGGAGCTACAAGATAGCTTTTGGTAATTATCCGATTACTAGTGTAGATCACCTCTCGGTTAAATTGTGATCAATTTAAAACAATGTTGGAGCAAAAAGGGAAGATTTTTGTTTGGTGCTGAAAGGACAGCACCAATTTTATCTTCCTCATAGGTTGGATGAGACAAGGAAACAGAAGTTGGCACAAGTCCTCTGCATTAGTGTCTACATTTAAAGTATAGTCTCAAAATAACCTCTAAATTTTGTTGTTTTCTAAATGTAGTTTCTCTAGGCAATCTTTCACTTAACTTTAATCTAGAAGATATAACAGGTAATATCCCATGTCTGATATCCTAGACCATCTCGATTTCTCAAATGCCATTCTTCTCTGGACCATGTAAGAAGACAACCTTCGCCACAATCATTGGGTATGCCATTCCTCAGGAACACATGTAATTTAGGGAAGGCTGTCTTCTGGAGATGGTGCAGATATGAGATCTTACCTATTCGTCGTATCTTCTAGATCAGGAGTGTCAAACTCACGTCATCACAGCAGCATCATGTGATGTATCGGGACTTTTTTCCCCTTTGCTAAACTGGGTGTGGGCGTGGCCAGTGTATGACGCATCCGGCCCACGGGCCGCAAGTTTGACAGCCCTGTTTTAGATTAAAGATAAGTGAAAGGTTACTTAGAGAAACTACATTTAGAAAACAACAAAATTCTGCCTCTGAAGAGGGTGAGATAAGAATACCCTGACATTTTAAGATATAATTACAGCTTGGCACTCTAGGGAAATTTGGATTGTTGATAATTATGCATGACTGTTGTTACTTGGACGCTGCTTTTGTTCTGTAAAGCAAACATGATGTTATTATTTTTGGGTCAACAGCTATTTCTTCAACCAGTTTTAAAATACTTTCAAAAAATTAGCTTGAGATGTGCCTGCACATTATAATTACATTTATAATGGCATATATTTATTTGCATTTGTTTATTCTGATGTTTTTCAGGAGCAAAAGCTACAGTTGTTTCTTCTTTTGTTAGATCTATTTGTTCATGGTACCCATACATTGAAATCAGTGACTGTAAAATTTGGAACTTGGAATTTGAATTCCATAATTACTGCTGGAAACTGCTGATTGTTAATTGCTGAAAAAGAGTGCTGTCCTATTGGTGACTAACAAGTTCTCTGCTATTATATCAACCATTGCAGCATCCCCATGGTCACATGTTCATCATTCAGATGCTTGGCAACTAGTTTATGTTTATGACAGTTGTAGTGTTTTGGGGTGATGTGATCAGCTTTTGCGACCTTCTGACAAGCCAAGTCAATGGGGAATCCAGATTCACTTAACAACCAAGTTACTAACTTAACAAATGCTATGATTTACTTAACAACTGTAGCAAAAAAAGTCATAAAATGGAGTAAAACTCACTTAACAAATGTTTCACTTTGCAACATAAATTTTGGGCTCAGTTGTGGTTGTAACTTGAGGACAACCATAATTTACATTTAAATTCAACTTTTTAAAAAATAGGAACTAATGCATTAGATGCAGGGAAATAATGGTGGATTGTTGTGATTTTTTAAAAATCCAATTCATATTGATTGATTTGATTTGATTTCTATAGCTGCAGTGTACATCATAAAAACCTAAAACAACAATATAGTACAAACTAAATATACGTGGCCGCTGAGTAAAATTATTGCCATAGATGTTAATATCACCAAGAAATTGAGTCCTTAACATATCCAGGGCCCCAGGCCCAAGCACATAAATAACCATGTCTTCCTAAGAGTTAGGGTCATCCAAATCTTTGAAGGGAGAATGTTCCAGAGGGTAAGGGCAGAGAAGCTTCATCTCCTAGTCCTTGCCAACCAACATTCCTTGGCTGATGGGACTTATAACATGCCCAAGCTGCTGTGCCAAACTGCATAAGTAGAAAAAACTCTCTAGAATAGGCAGTCATTTAGGTAACCTGGTTCAAAGCCATGAAGGGCTTTAAAGGTGACAACCAGTATTTTGAATTACACCCGGAAGCTCACTGGTAGCCAATGCAGCTCATGTAGCAGTGGTCTTAAAATGTATTGAATATCCAATACAATTTACCACCCGTGCAACCACATTCCGTACCAGCTAAAGCTTCCGAATGCTCCTCAAGGACAGCACCATGTAGAGTGCATTGCAGTAATTCAGATGAGAGGTCACAAGGGTATGTGTGAACTGTGAATATGAACAAAGCCTCCTGATCCAGGAACAGGCACAACTGGCTTACAACATTAGGGTGTGCAAAGGCCCTCCTAGCCATAGCTGCCACCTACTCTTCTTGCGGGAGCCGTGAGTCCAAAAGGATCTCTAGATTGCACATCGGGTCTATCTGGGGCAGGGCCATCCCTCCAAGACCATCTGTGGAAAAGCCTTGTCACTGGAAGATGACAAATACTCAATGCCATTCAGTCTTACTTGGATTGAGTCGAACCTATTACGCTTCCTCCGGACCTGTATAGCTTCCAGGCACTGGTACTGACATCCCCAGCATCAATCAGGCAGCCCAAGGTGGAGATGAAAAGCTTTATACATCAGCATACTGATGTCTCATCCCAAATCGTTGGATCACTTCACCCAGAGGCCTCATGTAAATAGATGAGGGAGAGAACAGAGGCTTGGGACCCCTTATTTATACCAACTAAAAAACAATCCTGGCAGAAGGAGGAAAACGAGAACAATTCAGTGCCACCCACTTTTAAATATGAAGATGCATCATTTGTATATTATCAAAAGCACATTTGTTTCAACGTGGTACTTGAAAATGTTTTGGCAAAAAGGAATTATGGAAGACTACATATTGAAAATAACTTTGTAATCATCTATTAATAATACACAAAATGCAGAGTAAGCAAGCTAATGATATTTCACCAAGGGTTTAGGAAACGCTTGTGGGTAGAGATTTTACAATTGCCAAGTTTTTGACATGTTAGTGTGGCATTGGATAACGTTATCTCAATTATTTAAAGGCAAACAGCAGAGTACTATTAATCTGTAAGGGTTGATTTTGCGTCAATTTCAGTTTTATAATCCATTCTAAAATTGCAAAATAATAAGGCCTACACAGTTATGCTTATCAGTTCCCACCTGGCACAGACTTAAATCTGCTGGCAGTATTCACACAATGTTGTGTAGATTAATACTTTCCCTTTACAGCGACGTTGGACTCGAAACTCTGTCCACGGGGCACTTTTTCTTTCTTTTTTAATCCGTGTTCTAATTGCTACGTCTAACCTCAGTTCAAATTCCAATTCCACGCAATCGCCCCACCCACAAAATAGCTTGGCGTCGCTTTTCCCTTCGCTGCTGCCCCGCCTTCTCCCGATCCTGTCTTAGAGAAATCAACGGCTCGCCCAAGCTGCCACGTTTCCCTGCTGACGTTGCCCGGCCGGCTGAACCCGTCAGCCAATCGGTTACCAAAATATCAAAGTTGAGTCAACCGGGAAACACGAAAGAAAGAGCTTTGATTACGCACGCGTCGACCCGCCTGTAGGTTTGCTGGGAAAGCGAGTTTTTTTGCGGAGTCCTCTCCAAAGCAACCCGAAAGCTGTCGCGGGACTTGGGAACTCAATTCCCCAGCATTCCTTGCCAAAGATTCCCCACCGCCTTCTCACCATCATGTAAGACCCAGCCCTCTACCAGAGACTTCTCCGTTTCCTGGTTCGGAGGCGGCAGCCATTTTGAGTTTTAGGTGCCAGAGTGGAGACGGCTGCAGTCGCCGCTTGTGTGGGGAGGGGTTGTCCCTGTTGGAAGGAGACGCCGCTGTTGCCCGTGTGTGTGTCTGTCACCTTTGGGTGTTTGGTTGGCTAGCAAGTCCGACCGTTCCAGGAGCCGCCGGTGGTGGGTCTGACCGCCGCCTGCTCCGCGGAGAGAGCTCATTCTCTATACAGGCCGTGGGGGCCCCCGCTGACATGTCCAGTATGAATCCCGAATAGTGAGTACCGTGCAGCGGCTTTCCGGTGTGCGTGGGGACGGAAGGGAGCGACGAGGTTGTAAGGGGAGCGGGAGACTGGGACGCCGGGCGAGATGAGATAAGTGGTGACGGGATGGAGCAATTGCTCCTTAGCGAAGGAAAACGGAGAGGCAGAGGCGGCTCTGGGGCCAGCGGTCCTCGGGAAAGCGGGGAAGGCTGCCGTGGCTCTGGAGGGAATCTAGGCTGGTTGGTTGTGCCCGCAGCAAGTAAACAGAATTGGTGGCTTTGGCTTTAGGATGTTTTCAAAGATGCACTCTGACACCACCCCCACCCCCACCCCCTTTGAAAGATAGGATTTGGCCCGAAACTTTTCTGTGAATCCTTTTTGTAAGATATAAGTAATCATCTTAGACCCCCCCCATCTCATTGGGGAGGAGTGGGGGGGGGGGTCCCCAGCCCTTCCGATAGCTAAGCGAGTCGGCTCATTTTTTGGTGTATTCTGTAGCTGTACAAGTGGGACTCTTGTAGGTCTTACTCTGTGCCTTAGTTGCTCTCGGAGAGCGGCGGTAGATTCCCATCTACTTTTCTAACCACGATTTAGGTAAGCAATCCGGGATCAAGATCACAGCTTCCTGTTATTAAAGCTTACAGTGGTGTGCGAATAAAGAAACATCGGAGATAACTTTTGTTAATGGAAGTATCTTAGGTTAAGTGAAGGGGGAAAGTGTAGTGTCAACCAAGGAATGTAGAGAAATGTACAGGTCCCCCCCCCCCATTTAATTCTCCTGCCTAGGAGGATGGATGTATTGGAAGATGATCCAAGGTCATTTATGAAATGATGATTGTGACATTTAGGACACCATAATATATCAAGTAGACCTCAGTGTGATTGCTTTTTTCATTTAACCTGTTCAATTCACCTTGTCGTAAATTAGTGAACATTTAACATGCATACATATACTCTCCACTGGCTTATAGATTTCCCTAGAAGTCTTTCTCTGATGGTTATTCTGTTCTCTTTACATGTTGCATTCTTTTTTTTTCTAGTTTGTTTGGTGGGCAGCTTTGACTAAAAACTGTATTTAATATTTAGGGAAGCGGGGGGATGGACAGTGGGCTTCAGGGAAATGTCAGTTGCTTTCAGTTTTAACTATGATATGACTTTAGTATTGCTTAGTTCTCATCTGTTCCCCACAATTAATAGCTGTTAATTGTATCATTGAAGTTCAACCATCAGGGCCAGAGACATTTCCAAGAATTTATAAAGGAGGATTTAATGTTGACAGTTGCCTGCCCCTGTATATTACATTCTGTCTTTACCAGTATCCTCACCTTTATCTTTGCTTTGTAAACATATTTATCTTTCTCTCTAGCCATTCCTGTTCTTGTTCATTTCGTCAAACTTAAAATACAGCCTAACTCTGGTCTTATTTTTCTCTTCACATGTACATAGCTTGTTTCTCTGTACCCCTGCTTTATCTTTACTTGTTATTTTCAGCTTGGCAGCATTGGTATTCCAAAGCATTGCTCTTTGAATAATTTATACTGAAAGATAATTTGGCTGCAAATGTTTGGGAAATAACTCATGTGAATTTACATATAATTAATTTTCTGTGGTGCAACTAACAAAAATAGGGATATAGTATTCTGATTGTATGGCTAATAGGGATATAGTATTCTTAGTGTATGGCAACCACAGTTAAGGCAGCTACAGTTTTGAGGCCTTCTTAATAGAAGTGTAAATGAGTACTATCTGCAAAGTGTAAAAAGAATGACTTTGAGGAAATGGACTCCTAATGTAAGAAAAAACAAAAACTTAAACCAGGACTGACTTGCCTAAAAGCCTATACTGTAATTTGTTCTGAACAGTTACCATTTGTGGAGTTTGTGTTCAAAGTTTATTGAGAAACTGAAAAGAAGTTCTAATGGCTGTAGGGATGTTTTTGTGACAAAACAGTAGCAGTTATCACAGAATGGAGGTGAGAAGATTTTATGAGATGTTATAAAGTTAACTTTTGGTTCTTCTATACTGAGAACTGATTGCTTATATACTAGGTTGCAAAGAAGTTTCTCCTCCTCACGCCATTGCAAAACATGGTATTCTCATTTAATTCTGTAGTGTGTGAACATTCAGTAGTGTTACTTTACAATGGATAAAGTAATCTTTGCCATTTGATTTCTGTGTAGCTGATTCACACTTTCTGACCAGTTGCTATTGACCAATTATTGTGGATGTTCATTTTAGCTGACAGTCATGTGTTTGCCACATGATTCTTAGAATGCTTTCTGGGCTTAAGTTGATTTTGCAATGTTGCTGCATTGCAGTGAAACACTTCTAAGAAATGAAAAGAAGAAATATGGAAGCAACACCAAGTGATTAATGATGATTTTTTTCTTATGAAGGACTTTTGATTGCTCAGTAATTTTTCTCATCATCCACTCTCATCCTCCGAGTTCTACAGCTTAAAGGCTGAGTATCATCAAATCTTGTTCTACTGTTTCCAGGCAACATTAGCAGTGGCACTTTGAAACAGCAAGTCTAATTTTATCATGAGTTAAAGTTGTATGTGGTGAGAACTAGGGCCTGAAGATTTAAGTGTGTGTTTGTTTTTAGCATCCAAACAAATAATGTTTGATATCATTTCTGTTGTAGCTTAACAAATTAAAACTATAGCTTTCTTAGTTATGTAGGGTTCTGTACGTTTTAAACTCTGAAAATTTAATAATTTTCTGGAAATTCCCAAATGAAATATTAAGAACAAAAGTATATGGGGATGATCTTTTAATAGGACCCTAATCCATGATAAATATAGGGGTCATTTTCTTATCTATTGGATTGGAATCAAATCATGTTGGTATGACTGTGATATTTTTGAAGGATAGAGCAAGGGGTGATGCTGGCGGCACTTGTGTTGTCTCATTGTCTTTTTAGGATTCCATCTTGCCCTCAGCACTTTGAATATCTATATGAAACTTTTGGGAAAAACACCTTTTACAGGTTTGGACTAGAATATTGCTTTAAAATCATGAACTTGAGAGATTTAATTGAAAGTGAAATTAAATTAAAATAAAATAGTGCATGGATACTATGGGTAGGAGAAGCTGATTTGTGGGAGATGTGCAACCATTTCTGGATTGGATTGTATTCCTTCTGAAATTTTACATTTGATGATCCTGGATTCAGTGCACAGCAAGCAACCAAACCAAGGTTCCATAATTAAGTATTTTCAGATTTTACTGATAAGCCTGCAAAAACTCTTAAAGTTAATATTTTTTAATGTAATGCTTCAGTTTAGTAAAAGAGCAGAACAGTATTTGGTTTAATGCTTCAGTTATTTACAGCACAGAAAAGTACTAGAATGCAGTTGTAATTATTAAAATCAACTTGTTGGTTTACGTCTGCAGCAACCTTCATTGATTTCCTTTATGAAGTAATGCTAAGTTATATTAATTAAAAGTATTAACCATTTTATTTTACAATAGTGAAGTAAAATGTAATATATGTATCTGTTTTGGATAGATAAAGTGTTGAAAAGTAACTAATTCAAATAATTCTGTTAATAAGGATGCATTTAGCCAAGGTATTTGCCTGACATACCTTAGTTGTGGAAACTTTAAGTAGAATCATCTGATTAGAATCTGGATTGGCAATTTACAAGAATACCAAGGATATAGGTGAGAATGGAAAGTTGAAAAAACATCCTGGAAGAGGACAGTGGCAAATTACTGTTGTATTGCTGCTAAAACAAATACAGTAGTGGAAGTTTGTAAACCCTTTAGAATTATTCATAATCCAGAACTACTTGATTTACAATGTAACTGGAGTTTCATCTCACCTATTAATAGATAAAGAGCTTCTGGTGAAACAAAACACAAAACAATATACTGTGTCATGTCTTTATTGAACACTGATCCACCATTCTCTTAATGGGCTAGATTGAGTTAGATGATCCAAACAATGATGATAATCACCTGTAAGTTTGAGGGGTGGGTCCTTCTCTTAACAGAGACAAGTTGATTGCTAGATTGAGTCTGCTTTTCAGGACACAATTAATGGAATTGAATCTTGCCCTAATCAGATGAGATCTCTCTGAACTCTGAAAAGGACTATCAGTGCTCAGGAAACTATAAAGAACTATGAAATCTTTTGTGAGCAGTTTACTCTCCATCATGCCATGATCAGACACATAGTATACAAATGGAGAAACATAATAACATTGTTACCCTCTTCCCAGATGTAGCTGTCAAAAAAATCGCCCAAGAATTCCAAGAATAAAGTATACAATACTCTGTGAGGTTACAAAGATTTACACATCTGATGAGTCCTCCCAAAGAAAATACTAAAAAAGAGAGGATAGAAAACAAGAAGTCTCTGCTTTCCAGAAAGCACATTGCCACCTGTTTCAAGTTTGCCAAAGACTACATATTGCAGACTGGAACAACGTTGGGTGGGTAGGTACCAAAAATGGTACTTTGTAATGTTGATGGGAAATCAGAATTCTGTATTCCAACAAAAGAATCTTAATCCCATCAGTGAAACATGGCCATAAAAGTAGCATTGATTGAAATCATTTTGAAGCCTCAGGAACCAGATGGCTTGCAAATGATCAGGGAGTAATGTATTCTGATTTGGACCAATACACTCTAGAGAATCCATCAGTTTAGCCAGCCATGAGTTGAATGAGTGATGCCGTACATCAATGGTCCTAGAAATACATCTACAGCAGAGTCACTGAAATGGTCCTAGAAATACATCTACAGCAGAGTCACTGAAGCACAAAAAGTCCACATTTTTGAATGGCCAAATCTAAGGCCTGAATTTAAATCTATTGAAATATTGTGGCACGGCTGAAGAAATCAGCATGCAAGATAACTTCAAAATATCTGAGTTGAAGCAATTTGTAAAAAGAATAGGCTTCAAGTAGGATTGAATAATACATACAAAAGAGATTTGGATGAGGTATTTGCTACTAAAGGAGATACCACAAGTAATCTTCACATTTTTTTTCTCCAACAAAAGCAGTGATTGTTAGTTCAGCATATACAATGAAAAAAAATACACTGTTTTTAAAGTTTGTATAATGAGAATCTCTTTAATTAGTAATAGAATTCAGATGAAACTCAGATCCACTGTAGGCTACAGTACTAGGATTATAGTCGCCAAGCATCTAAAATTCGATCACATGACCACGGGATGATGCAACATTTGTAAGTGTGAAAAACGGTCTTAAGTCACTTTTTCAGTGCTGTTGTAACTTTGAAGAGTAACTGAATAAAAGTTGTAAGTTGAGTACTATTTGTAATTTAACTTGGCTGTGATTTGAATAAGGAGTCAATGAAAAACTCTATGAAAGGTTCAGAACATCTTGAAAAACATTACTTTGGACTGAGATACAATTCCTGGCAGAAAATTATTGTAGTAATATGGCACGAAATAACTAAGGCATTTATTCATCAATAAAACCACAGGCTCCTCTGTCAGAAATGTCTATCAGAAAACAATCTTAAAATGTGAGTTTTTTATTCACTCCGCTCCTGTAAATGTTTTTTGAGATTTTTCTGTAAGAGTTCCTTTGCAGTAAGATGGTCTATAAATTTTATTAATAAGTGTACATAGGGAGCTATAGCATTTTTATTTGTATATGAAAAACATTTTTCAGTGTTGTCTTAGATTATACATCTTATTTAAAAAATCAGTCCGATAAGTGCCTTGTGCATTTGAAGAGTTAACTTTTTTCTGAAGCAAGTCATTCTATTAGATTTTGATATGCAGGCTATCAAAATACTAAATTTGTAAAGCAAGCCAGACTGCAAGATGAAGGGCTAGACAACTTAATTTTTCTAAGGAAGTCTTGGTGTTGCAATAGATGTCCAACTTGTTATAAATTTTTCAACTTCAAAGTTTTAAACAGCATACCCCTTTTAGCACTGAAAAAAATGAAAAATCATTTTATTTCAAAAATGTATCACTAATATGTATAAAATGTATCAACTTCTATGTATTTTATTTTTGTATTTATGATGTGATTTTTTATTATCTGCAGTCCAAAGTTAGTTGCTGACATAGGTAGCTCTACAAATTGAATAAATAGTATTGATGATCATAAGTGATCTGAAGATTTCATTTAATATAATGCACTGGACTTGCATTACGTCCAACATAATCAAAAAAAGTACAGTACAAAATTCCATGTGAATCTTGTTGCTGTTCTCTTATCTTCGTGAACTTCAATCCAAAACCAATCCCACTGAGAACTTTAAACCATGTATTTAGAAAGGGTTTTCCCTAAAGTTGTAACATGATTTATTTTCAGAGCTTTTCAGTTATAGAAACATGAAAGTCTTAGCATAGCTGATACTATTCTTTCCATAATGTTTAGGTGTTTTGCTTATAGCTCCTCACTGTGACTGTTACACCAAAACCCATGAAAATTTATATATGAGTGGTGTTTGTATGATATTTATATTGAGTGGTGTTTGTATGATATCTTTGGTCTATCTATGGTGTTAGGTAGTGATAGATGGGAACGTACGAGTAAAAAGCAGAATATTGAACCAGCTGGATAGTGCTGAAGGGATTGGAAAAAGTCTCAGTAGTAAATATTGATGTTTTGTAATTTAAATATTTTAGCATTCTATTTAGATTGAGAAAATTGTATAAAAGAATTTCATCCATTTGTTTCAAGTACTCTAAAATTAATTTCCTATGAGAGCATGTAGTTATGACTGAGATAAATTTAATTATGTTGTTCTGTAAGCTTGAAATCTCAGAATCACTAATAATAAAACTGCTGAAATTTGAATAGGTACAAAATACAAAATTCTTCTGAAAATTATTTCATTACATTTTATGTCAGAACTTTCCTTGTAGTGAAATGCAAAGATAAAGTACTGTATTTTTCAGACTATAAGACGCTCTGGACTATAAGATGCCCCTAGCTTTTGGGGAGGAAAACAAGGGGGGAAAAGTGTGTCTGCCTCTGCCTCCCAGCAGTTTTCCTCCTTGCAGCAAACAACAAACAGCCTGGTCAGCTTCAGCACAACCTGATTTACATGAGCAGCTGATTGGTGATTGAATCGGCCTCCCGGAATACGACCGATCAGCTGTTCAGGCTGCGGGGATCACCGCCATCACCTGTCATTGCCTCCATGCACCCCATTTTTGGCCTCTACAGGTCCTGTTTTTGGCCTATCCCCGCCGCCTGGAAAGGGCAAAAAACGGGATATGCAGAGGCTGAAAATGGGGCATGTGGAGGCCGAAAACAGGATGCACAGAGGCCAAAAATGGGGTGCGCAGAGGTGGTGATAGGTGGTAGCGCCGATGGGCAGCAGAACAGCTGATCGGTGGTATTCCGGGAGGCGAATCTAACTGCCAATCAGCTGCTCATGCTAAATCAGGCTGTGCTGAAGCTGACCAGGCTGTTTGCTGTAAGGAGGCAAATTGCTGGGA
>JANHFL010001233.1:147867-162021 GCA_032468155.1 Oxyrhabdium leporinum | reverse complement strand
AGTTAGAGATAAGAAGGCCTGAGAAGAATAAGGGAGGATACCTTCTAATGGTACAGAACAAGGGAGTTGCCCCTCATAGTACAGCTGGAAGATAACCAGCCTACCTTGAGTTATTAGGCTCCATGGTATAACTGGAAGATAGCCAGCCTTCTGAGTGATTAATGTGAGGCCCCAAGAAGACTAGAATTATTGTGGTACAGCTAGTAATACCAGCCTGCACGTATAATTCCTACAGGTAAGACTGCTAATACCAATTTTAGGAGAGAAGGAAACAAGGGATAAGAATAGATTTACAATTACCCCTAGGCTGATTTGTTTGCCTTTTCACTGCTTAAGTATTATTTAAAGAATCCCACACATGAGCCGACTATCAAAAGTAGTTCTATCTTCTATGGATTTTATTAATGATTGTTTCGATCCAGATCCCTTATTCAAGACAGACTCCAAAAGAGTTGAGCAAAGGCTGGAGCGGCAGTTATTTCTTACCACCAGAATTATCTATCAGAAAGTACCAATTACTGTATTGACCAATTGATCTAGAAAGAGAACAAAACCTGAAGATCTGTAACAGTTTTATTATTTTCTAATTTTCATCACAATTTACTTTCCAGATAGCCACATAATTTAGATTTAAATTTGAATTTCAGTATTAAATCCATTTATATATACTGTAATTCCTAGCATATCTTGACAGAAATAAAATTGTCAATTTCAATAAAGATAAAACAACATATATGAATAAATAGCTTTAATCCATCACACTATTGTACATATAATTGTGGTTTTCTCTTTGCAGTGATTATTTATTCAAGCTACTCCTTATTGGAGATTCTGGTGTTGGAAAATCTTGCCTGCTGCTTAGGTTTGCAGTAAGTTGTCTTGCGTTCTCATCTTTGGATTAATAGTAGCAAATAGTAGTATCTAGGTGTTTTAGCCTTCATAATGTTTATGCTTGCTAAGTATTTGTAAAATAAATTTTCTGTTTGCAAGAAAAGTTAGAAGAAATGCTAATCTTGTGGGTGCATTCATAACACATGGAGTTAATCCTTTACAAAACTAAAAGCCCTTAAGTACATTAAAAAGTCTAGAGTTCTTAAATTGGAAATATAGCTAAATTTGGGGGTATTGAATTTTGCTTGTCATGTATTTGGGTGAGGCCAGTTTGTATGCTCAGCCAAACTAAGAGTAATCAAGAAATAAATCCTGCATTTCATGCTCAGCCCTTCACTGCAGTGTGAATTATTGAATCATTACATGTCTTTCCAGGTCAGTCTGTAGGTAGTCTTCGTCTTCGACTTACAACCATTTGTTTAGTGATTGTTCAAAGTTACAGTGACACTAAAAAAAGTGACTTATGACCATTTTTCACATTTACAGCTGTTGCAGTGTCATATGATCAAAATTTAGGCGCTTGGCAACTGGTTCGTATTTATGACGGTTGCAATGTCCTGGGGTCACATGATCACCTTTTGCGATCTTCTGATAAGCAAAGTCAATGGGGAAGCCAGATTCACTTAACAATTGCAGTGATTCACTTAACATCTGTGGCAAGAAGGATTGTAAAATGGAGCAAAACTCGCTTAACAACTGTCTTGCTGAGCCACATAAATTTTGGGCTCAATTGTGGTTGGAGACTATCTGTATAAGTGTAAACTATACAGAGATCTAATCCTGTAATTGGTAATGGTTTGTGTGGTACACTAAACATATAAATGGCTTGATTATATTAATCATTAGCTTAAAGTTACTCAACAAGCCAGAAAAAGCAGCTCTAATTTGTTCTTTCTCTTGCTACAAAATTGACTTCTATGATACAGGTAGTTTTTAGCTTATGGCTATTCGAAATTATGATAGCCCTGGAAAAAGTGACTTTCAGAAAAGTATACTCACACTCAGAGCCATCGCATCACCCCTATGGTCATGTGATTGCAATTCAGGTACTTGGCAACCAGCTTACATCTACGATCGATTGCAGCAACCTGTGGTCATCTGATCATGGTTTAATGCCTTTTTTTGCCAGTCACTATACAAGTTGTCATAAAATCAGGCCTGATTCAATTTGCAATCACAACTTACGACAGAAATTCCAGTCCCAATTGTGATCATAATTCGAGGACTACCTATATGATCAATTAATGGCAGTCAGTTTGATAATGTTCACTGAACCTTCCCATCATCATCTGAACAATCTCAACTAGAAGCTGTTCATTGTTTTGCTAAAAGTCTAGCAAATGTATCCATCCTGGCTTCACTTTAATCAAGTATGTTTATTCTGAGACAGGTTTTTCCTTTCTGTGGTGGTGATGCTTTGGAATACAGTATTACTAATTCTAAAAAATGTTTCCTCTTCCTAGGATGACACATATACAGAAAGCTATATCAGCACAATTGGAGTGGACTTCAAAATCAGAACTATAGAGTTAGATGGCAAAACTATCAAGCTTCAGATAGTAAGTATTATCCATTGGTAAATCTCAGAAGATGCGCTATCTAGGGCATTGTAAGCTTCATAGGGCAATTATGCCATTAGAAAATCTGCATTGTGGCCAGTTCCAAACTCTGTCAAGCAGCAGCAAAAGTGAATTGGTTTATATGTTAATTGTATATAACAAGTGTCGCTCTGTATTTTGTAGCTTGAAGGTACTTTGTGGCAAACGTACAAAACGCTCCTATTGACTGATCCAGGATATGCCTGAACAAAAAAATTACATTTGTTGACAAATGAAACCTGGATCCAGAGCCTCCTCCTTGGAGGTAGTAAAGCAGAATGCAAAATGCAGACGGCTAAATCAGCTGCCTTTTCAGAAATGAGAATTGTGTGGAAAGCTTGCCCTGAAACATCAGAATTAGATTTCTATTTAAAAGTTTAAAAGAGGTGGCAAGAAAGGACCTTTTACTGGTGCCTCCTGGTAATGCCATGAGCTTAACACTAAATCCTCAACAGCATTTTATAGTTGATTTCTGCTTCGTTGTTTCGGGTATTTCATCAGATCTTTGGTAGGTATTTCAGAATAGTTAGTTGACTAGTAGTATTACCAAAGTTTTTTAATCTGTCCAGTTAAGAACCCTGATGGTGCAGTGGTTAAAATGCAGTATTGCAGGCCAATTCTGCTGGCTGCCAACTACCAGCAGTTTGACAGTTCAAGACTCTCCAGCTCAAGGTCGACTCAGCCTTCTATCCTTCCGAGGTCTGTAAAATGAGGACCCAGATTGTTGGGGGCAAGATGCTGACTCTGTAGACTGTGTAGAGGGCTGTAAAGTAAAGCGGTATACAAGTCTTATTGCTATTGCTATCAGATCAGAATGGGTGCAGTCTTTTAAGCACTATTCATTTTTTTTCATAGTGGGATACAGCAGGACAAGAGAGATTTCGAACAATTACTTCTAGTTACTACAGAGGAGCTCACGGCATCATAGTTGTGTATGATGTTACAGATCAGGTAAGTATTTCTTAGTTGGGCATTTGAAGGAATTGTATGAGCATGTCATATGGAAGTGCAGTTTTGTATATAGCAGCAATTAGGTGAAGAGATTATTGGATTCAGTGGTGATTGTACATCCTCTCACTTTGAGTCTTAGTTCTTCTCCTTGTAAGATGTTGCGTTTTATCATCTCGTCACCTCCAACTCTGATGCTTCCACAAATTATTTTTAATTTTATGGTGGGTCTTTGCATAAAAGAAGTCTTGAGGCACAGAGAAACCTTCCTTAATTCAAGTCAGAGATTCCTGATTTGTAAAGCAAAGGAGAGGAGGGCACTATTGGGATATTTAAAATGCAATGGGATTTGTCTTAGAATCCAAATGCGCTATATTAAATGGCTGAACTTAGATTTAACATATTTTTATTTTTTAGGAGTCTTTCAATAATGTAAAACAGTGGCTTCAAGAAATAGATCGTTATGCCAGTGAAAATGTTAACAAGTTGTTGGTAGGAAACAAGTGTGATCTGACTACAAAGAAAGTCGTAGATTATACAACAGCGAAGGTAATTCCTGTCTTTTAAAACAACTTTAATCTTCAAAAACAGAAAAGTATTGTTGAATCCCTTGCAATATTTATAAACTAGGGGGTGCATAATGCTGAGAATGAGTGTGGTATAAATGGTTAAGACATTTTATTAAGCAGGGGAAGCCCACATTCAAGTCTGTATTTATTAGTGGAACTTCATTGGTTGAATTTGAGCTATTCACTATTTCTTAGCCTAGCCTACTTCACAAGGTTGTCAGCATAAACTTGGAAGATGAGGACTGAATATCCCACCCTGAATTTCTGAAGGGAAGGTTGTATGAAAAGCAAACAAATAATAGTTAAATCTAAGTGAGGTTGTATGAAAGTGCCTCCTCTTCATAATTAGCTAAATAGCAACCATATTCTTTTCCAAATCTGGATAATAGAATTAATAGTGATTTCTTTATTCTACAGGAATTTGCAGATTCTCTTGGGATTCCGTTTTTGGAAACCAGTGCAAAAAATGCAACCAATGTAGAACAATCTTTCATGACCATGGCTGCCGAGATCAAAAAACGAATGGGTCCTGGAGCGACAGCAGGTGGCGCAGAGAAATCCAATGTTAAAATTCAGAGCACTCCAGTCAAGCAGTCCAGCGGGGGTTGCTGTTAAAACTTTCCTTCCCAGCTCTTTCTCAACAGTGAATTTGAAATCTGAACCCAACTGAAAAATGCCTGAATTGTACTGTATGTAGCTGCACTACAACAGAATCTTATCGTCTCCACAAAGGTCAGAGATTGTAAATGGTCAATACTGACTTTTTTATTCCCCGATCTCAATAAAGCTAACTTCATTTTCAGAAATGTGTTAAACCTTTGGTGTGCTGGTTTATAAATGCGTGTAATCTTTCGTTATTTTTTCTTATACCGGATTGTTTCCTGTGGTTGGCTAAATTTTGAACATTATTTTGTTCTGATCATATTGGCACATTTAGATGTCGGGTTTAGGCTTCTGAAGATGAAGTTTAGTCTTTGTTTTTTGTATTCAGCAGCACAATTGTGGCTGTCACTTTTCCATGCATAAAGTTCATAAGGCATTCTGTATAAAATCGTAATTTACTAGTTCCATGTAGAGCTCTGAGGAAATGGAAAACACACTACCTGGGATCAGCACTAAATAACAGTGTGCGGCCAAAAGCAGGCTTGGACTCTTGAGCAGCATCTCCCTTGGCAACCCCCTTTTGAAACAGCAGGGCATTTCACTAAGGGGAGGGGGATTGCCATTCAAAAGGAAGTTGCAATCCCATAATAGTTTCTTTGGATCGCAGATGCTGATTTTTCTTTATACTCTGCATATAATTTGTGGCCGCAGACTCTTGTAATTTGTTGCACAAAATGTAACAAACTGAAGAAATGTTTAATAAATATTGTACTTATTGGAAGTAATATCAAACTGTATGGTGATAAGTATTGTCTTAATTCTTATGAATAAGGGGAAAGGCTTGCATTGTGCCCCCAGTGAACTTTTTGTGTGCGGTATTGGCACTTTAAAATCACTTCCTTATAGACTATACCTGCCCAGCCCAGCAAATGACTAGCAAATATGGCCTACATGACATAGTGTCATGTGTTTCTGGCATGTGCGCTGTACTTGGAACACAACTTATACCATTGTTTATAGAACCATAATCACTCTAGATGTACCATCTCTTTCCCTTTGCATCCTAATTGTGTTTGAATCTATTTCTGAATGGCTCCATTTAGAAATTATTTGTCTCTCTTGCTCTGTCATAGAAAAGGAAACAGTATTTTCCTAAAGTATGAATGACTTCAAGCTAACAAGGTGATGTTAACTCTAATGATATGTTATGTCTTTTCTAAATAATGTTACTTCCATTCTCTCACAATCAATACTGTTGACTTTAATAAAATTTTGTGCAATTTATTGGTCGGCTTGGTTATGCACAAAGGCACAAGAAAGCTACAGTGAAAAAAAAAAAGCATAGTAATAAGGCAGCTGACCAAAAGACAATACATTTGTGCAGGGAGGAAACATTTGAATACATATGTGAATTTGAGCAAAAATGTGGCTTGGTTATTGCTTCAGTGACCATATGTATAACTTTTGTATAAAGAAACTAATCCATTAGTGCCTGATATCTGAGTTTTAAAGTTACCAACTTGATAAAAGAATATCTTATTTACAAAATAATTTGAAAGAGTCATTGACACTTTTTGTAAGCAAGCACTCAGATGTGATTGAGAGGCAAATGTATTAGCAAATCTCTGAGAAAATTTCATCCCCATTATGGGATAGACATTAGCGATCTGCAACTGGAACACACAATACCTTAATTCTTCATAGTACTGTTGTTAGAAGATTGAAATTATTGAATTTCTGAATTTGCTCGTTAACTTCAACAATAAAGTGTACTTCAGAATGAATTGTTTAATCAGTTGATTCATAATATGCGTTTAGTATTGTATCAATTTATAAAGAAATGTTACATAGAAGAAAATCGGCTACAATATTTAAATGATGATTTGGGGTCATTCTGAAAGTGCGAAAGCTCTTGGCAATAATAAACTCTAAATGTTATTAACTGAGCACACTTTTTTTAAAAAAAATAAAGTGTACTGTTCTGACCTTCAGAAAATGCTTAGAATACTAATGAATACATATTTCAATACTTTTGTTTGCTAGACTATATCCATGCTGCTTTTAAAAATAGCTTGTTAACATTCTGAACAAAGTTACTATACTCCCCCCCCCCCCAATTTATGTATCAGTTCTAGTTGTATGTTGTTTTTAAATCTGGGAAGCAGCCTACAAAAGGCAAAAGATTTGGGAAAAAGTAAATCTGATTTGTAAATGTCTGAAAATATTTGAGTTCTAGGTTTTCATGTTTTGTGGAATAAGTTTTCATGACTCTCTTGGCCCTAATGTGAGTAAACTATGACTTCAATACTTGAGGGCACACCCAAATTCCATTGTTTTGGTCTTCTAGTCTCCTTCCAACTAATACAGCTAAACTGCCATTTAGAAAGAAACAAGTATAAATCCAAAAACAGACATACAAGTAAAAAAAAACCCTGTAAAAATTTAAGCTATATATGGAATCAATCTCAGTTTTTGAACAGTCCTACATGTTGAAATGCCATCGTTGCAAATTAGAATCCTGACTTAGTGCCTTAGATTGTATCAGTCACTAGCAGTTTCCAAAAATGCATTAATTCAAAGTAAATTTTGTGGAAAAACCAATTTAGGCTGCAGATAATGTCATGCAGATACTACTTCATAGCAACGCCGACAGTGCAGCTCTTATCTGAGAAGAAGCACTTAAGAGCATGCAAAGGGTATCTTATAGGCTACTTGCACATCATGCTAGGCTAAAATGTGAATCAGTATGTATGCAAACTCAGGCTACTAGATTATTTAGTAAACCTTCACTCGGGTTTACCTCTATGAACAAGGCTAAGAGATCTGATACTATGTAGCCACTTTGTGGTGAGATGGGTGGCAAACAAATTTAGTATTTATTTTTTTTACTTACCCCTTAAAAAAATTAATTGCTTCTTGTTTCCAGTGGAAAGGAAAGTTGAACAGCTTAGGAAGGAGACATTACCTTTAGCCTATCAATTGCTCTTGATACGGCTTGGAAACTACAGTTTCAAAAGTTGGGTTTTGATTATGAATATGGTAAGCATTCTTATTATTATCCAATCGTAAAGAATAGGAAGAGTTTTATCTCTGAGTGCACAGAATTCTTTTTTAAGCTGTAATATGGATTCAGGATTATGGTCAATTAGGAGCTAGCATCCTTAACTACAAAGCTTATGGAGGCAGCAAAAGAAGTTATATGAAAGTCTACTCATGCCACAATATTAAACTGAGGTTTTCTGTTACAAGCTGAGTCTCTTGTAATCTATAATGAAAACATAGAACCAACCTTCAGTATTTATCAATTGCACAGAAAAGTACTCTTATAATCTAGTGGTTGGGAAGTAAAGGTGAACAGTGCCTGAAGCTTTCAATTTTTTTTATTTCTTTAGCATGAATCTTGCACAAATAATACCATACTAGTCATGTAATTGCAGCTTTAACCGATGATTATTTAACTGTTAGTGAAATCACTTACCTCCAGTGCATGTTTTAAAATAATAAAGTTGCTTTATTTGAAATGTAGCTTCCATATAATTTGTCACATGAGATAAACTGAAGACTTACAATTATTCACTGAAAAAAAAATACAAAACAAATAATAGGGCTATACATTTTTTTGATTATTATTTGGAAGCACTTTGGATCTCCCATAAAAAAGTATTCTGGCTGTTTTATACAACAGCCTCTATTTTGTTTCAGGCAGCAACACAAACCTGAAAATGAAGGGTTGCTGCTTTAAGAAGTCCATTCATGATCTGACTTTCAAACCAACTGCAACGTGGGGGGTGGGGGTTTGGATTTTTTTTGAGGCTCAAGCTGAATTTGTGTCTCACATAAACACTTCTGAATAATTTCTGAAGCACCCAGAGCCCTGGCAAATAGATATCTAAATTAGAAATGCATCATTAAACCTCCTGTCACTCCATCAGAAGTTTTCCTTCCACACTGTTCTTTAACACTTTGTTGCCAGTTACAAAGCCCATTGTTGTACCTTCTAAACTTGGAAAGCAAGCTTGATGTCACTGCAGCATATCAAAACTTTGAAGGAAAAGTTCTTGTTTCTTGATACTTGATACTATTTATGGATGTAGTAAGTTCATTCTTCCACATCAATAGAAGTTCTATCTGAAATAAAATCATAAACAGCCATTCTATTTCTATTCTTCTCATATTTTGAATAGAAATTACCGAGCATAACTTTGTAACTATATTATCTGAAATGGAGCACATTATTCAAATTAGGCTTATACCCTACATAAATCAAACACTAAATTTAAAAAAAAACCTTAAAATGCTGATGCAGCATTTTTAAAGTAATATGGGTAGTCCTGCATTTACCACCATTTTAGTGACTGGTTGAAGTTACAATGGCACTGAAAAAAAATGAAATGAACGTTTCTCACACAACAGTTGCAACATTCTTATAGACACATGAACAAAATTTGGATGCCTGGCAACTGGAAGAGCCAGTTTGGTCTAGTTACTACTAGTTAAGGCACAGGCTAGAAAGCAGATTATGAGTTCAAGTCCTGCCTTAGCCATGACAGCCAGCTGGGTGACTTTGGGCCAGTCTCTCAATCCAACTCATCTCACAGGATTGTTGTTGTGGAGAAAGGAGGAGGAGGAGGATGTGTTGGTTATATTTGCTACCTTGAGTTATGTCTAAAAATAATAAAGGCGGAATACAAACAAACAAACTGGCATGTATTTATGAAACTGCAATGTATTGGGGTCGTGATCACCTTTTGTGGATGTCTGACATCAAAAGTCAATGAGGAAGTCAGATTCACTTAACAACCATGTTACTAACTTAGCAATAGCACTTAATATAGTGTGGTGGCACAATGGTTAGAAAGCAGTACTGCAGGCTACTTCTGCTGACTGCTGGCTGTCTGCAATTTGGCAGATCAAATCTCATGAGGCTCAAGGTTGACTCAGCCTTCCATCCTTCTGAGGTGGGTAAAATGAGGACCCAGCTTGTTGGGGGAAAGATGCTGACTCTAAAACCGCTTAGAGGACTGTAAAGCGGTATATAAGTCTAAGTGCTATTGCTGCTGTTTACAGCCCTCTCTAAGCAGTTTATAGTGTCAACATATTTCCCCCAACAATCTAGGTCCTCATTTTACCAACCTCGGAAGGATGGAAGGCTGAGTCAATCTTGAGCCAGTGAGGATCGAACCCCTGGCAGTCAGCAAAATTAGCCAGCAATACTGCATTCTAACCACTGCGCCACCACGCTCCTACTATAATAACTGTAGCAGTTCACTTAATGACTGCAGCAAGAAAGGTGGTAAAATGAGGCAAAACTCACTTAACTGTCTTTCTAATGTAAATTTTAGGCTCAATTGTCATAGGTTGAGGACAATCTGTATTCTGAATATATAATCTTGCATTTACTTCTGAAAAGGCATGCTTATCCTACATTGTATTGTATAAATCCAGAAAATAAGGGGAAAAAACATCCAAAGAGCAGGGCAAGGTAAAAGAATTAAAAAGATAAAGGAATACAGAGAAATCCAGTCATTCATTATTCTTAAATCACTTTATTCTTCTTTTTCTGTGAAATGTTGAGCATTCTTTCCAATGCTGAAAATTTCCAGATACAGATGTAATTGTCTAGTTTACTCTCACCAGACAACTGGCATCCTTTAATCACTGTGGCCAAAAGCCACATCGGCTGTGCATTTAGGAGAGTGGCTTTACTGTGGAGCCCTTGGTGCTCTCTGAGCTTGCTTGTTTGCTTGCAGACATTTCAATTCCTGACAAGATTATATCCTAAGTGCTAGTGAGTGTGGGGTTTGCTCCCTGCTTATATACAATAGTTTGCTCTGTCTTTGTCAGTGTCAGTGGGTGGGTGTGGTTTTTCCCCCCTTAAGTGTATCCTTGATTACAGTACACTTTTTCTGCTTGATTGTCTAGTGTTAATCCCTGCCTATCCAGATGTTGGCTGCTAGAGAAGATGTGTTCTAGTCTTTTTGTTTGCCTCTTAGCTTTTGTTTTGTTTCACCATTTCTGGAGGAACAAAATTCAGGAAGGCAACCCTAAATCTTTTCTTTGGTTCACTTGGTTAAAGAGGTTGAGGACAGAAATGATGTTTTGCTAGTTTACAAGGTAGAAAACTTTACATGGCCTTAGCATGAGATCCAGGAAGATATACTTCAACAAAAAAATGTATTATTTAGTACCTACCCTTCCCAGTGTCCTTTCCCTCTTGCTTACTCAGATGTATCTTCGTGGACTGCAGTTTCTTGAACATCGCAATGCTTCCTCAAGCCGTCGTCAAGAGTATATATGGCTGCTAAAATAAGATTCATGCAATCGTTCAGCATGGCTTTTAAGCATATCCAAATGTTTTGCAATCAAGCCAAGAGTTTTCTGTAAAACTATTAAGCAAAGAGTAGGATACAAATTATACCATGCAGCAGCTGAGTAGCAGGATATAAGCAAGCTTTTCTAAACGCCTGTACTAGGGTTACAGGAGTAAGCGCTACAGAATCTGGCTCCTTTGTTTAAACATGTACTGATGAGAAGCAGCAAATATTCTGCCTCTTTCCTATACCTTTACAACGGGACAGGCCTGGTCTGAACATGAAGACATAATGTGTTTTCTGTCAATTTCACCTGAGGTGTGAAGATACCCAGCTTACTCTCCCTTAAAGATTATTGTAAGATAAACATTACAGAGAAAGGGGGAAAGAAACTTAAGCTGCTTGAAAAAGAACGGAATATCAAAATAACTTAATAAATGTGTGCTACAATGTATAGGTTAAACTATAATGGCCACAAATACTTTAATGTTCTGCAATTCAACTCTATCAGTAATGAATTAAATTTTGAAAACACTTAAGTTTGTCCAAAGCACCCAAGCTTGAATTGATTCAGCTTTCAGAGAAAAAGTATATGTGTTTCAATTATTTTGTCATGTCCTAAAGCTATAATCCTATTTCTTACATTCCCAATTACAAGGGAATGTATCCTTAATTTGATTTGCTTCTATGTAGTGCTTTAGTGCTTCCATGTAGTGCTTTAGATCTTATTACAAATCTGTTTATTGAAATTTGTGTAACTTAAGACTGAAATCCTGTATCGAATTACAAGTAAGTCCTGCTGACAAACATCCTAAGACTTATATTAACTTGCCACTTGCAGGCTTACTATTTCTAAAACAAGAGAGCTAGAAATCTGAGTGTTTTAAAAACTAAATAACAATGTTCCTTAAATGAGGCCGGGCCCCTTTATTAGGTCCTCGCTTAACAATAACTCATTCAGCATTCATGTTTGAATTTATGATGGCATCTTTATGAATCATACTACCAATCTTTCAAGTTCTGGCTATTGTAGCATCCCTAATCACATAATTGTGATCTAGGTGCTTGACATTCAGATAACAAATGCAGCTTATAGCATCAAACAGTCATGTGATCACTATTTGCAACCTTCTTTGCCAGTTTTCTGGCAAAGTCAATGGGAAAGCCAGAAGGAGGTCACAAATGGTCAGTGTACATATAATCACTTAGTAAACCTATGGTTATTCACTTAATGATGGCAATTGGAACTGCTGGAATTTCTGTCACCAAATAGCATGTTCACACAACATCGCACTTCACAACCACTTAGCGACAGAAATTCCAACCCCACTTAGTTGTTAAGTGAGGACTACTTGTATTTTCAAGTTCTTATATGTAACTGCTTCCTTACCTGTTGAATTTGTTGACATGCATCTAAGAAGAATTTCACCATCGTGCAACACACTTTCAGTCAATGCTTGGTGCTCAGCTAAATCTGTTTTGAATTCCTATCAACAAATGTGAAATGTAATGCACAAAGGAGGAAAAATCATAGCAATATGGTTGCTTGCCTAGATCAGGTCCCATTCACAATAATTAACTGCCTTGTTTAACAGAATGTATGTGATAATGGATCTTTTTAAAGAATCTAACAAATTATCTATTATTCAAACTAGAGGATACTTAAGTTCAAAAAAACTGAGTGAAATCCACTAGAGCTTTAAATGCAATAGATTAATTTTGACATACAACCCTCACAATCTTCTCTGGAGTCAGAAAATTCACTAAAGCAGATTTGGTGAATGGCATCTGGACAGAGCAAAGAAAATGTTAGACGAATATATTTGTAAGTTATAACACAGGCTTAATAAAAATGCACTAAACATTAATTTTTGATACTTCAATTTGTTAATGAGGTTGGGCCCCAATAAAATTCCACTTTTGCTTGCAAGCATGTTCTCTTCAAATGAATGAACCCTCTCAATCCGTTTAAGATTCCACTGCACAAGTTTAATATCCCCCCTCCCCTCCTCCAATCCTAGTACTGTTTAGCAATCTTGTTGCTTAAGTAAAGAAAGTTTCATGCGGGAGTTCATTTATTCAAACTTTTTCTCTGTGCAAGTCACCAAGAGTTGTTTTGCTTTGTGTTAGTATAGGAATATGTGTAATATATAATGAAAGAAAACCTCTTCAACATTATAGCCAGAGAACAGTCCAGTTAAAAGCTAAGTGGTTTCATGTGATAGAACGAAGTACTTTTGCAAATTTTGTTTATATTTTAATCTGCTCAACAACTATTGTTCTCTAGGTAGACAGTACATCTAGAATTAGAATCAGCATCCAGAATAAAGTATGTAAAAGATCAATAAAGCATTATCACTACTGGCAATAAAGTCAGATTCGGCAAATGAATTCCATTTTTTAATCTATTTTTATTTTTTTGTATGTGCCTCTGAGTCACTGGACTCCTGCTGACTTGCTTGGACTGGTCTTTACAATTTTCTTGACAAGCTTTTCAGAATTGGTTTGTCCTTGCTTCCTTCCTAGGCTGAGAGAGAATGGTTCACCCAGCTGTTTTGGGCCTAAGGCAGAACTAGAACTCAGTCTCCCAGTTTCTAGCTAGTACCTAAACTGCATCAAACTGGCTCTTACAAATACCATACAGGGCATTAAAGAAGTTCAGTATTTATCTATGTGGATTAAGAAATTAACTGAAGACATTTAATTCTTTTGATAGATTTCACACCATTTTACAGCTATCTCTCTAACTGCCACTTTCAAGCATCAATTCTGCCAATGCAAAGAAATACATGTGATAACTTAGCATATCTTTCCAATGTCTTCTACAAAAGGCTGCAAGAAAGGGTTAACAATTGCAGGCTTGCATATTACCCAGGTTGCATATATATGTATTACAAGTGTAATAAAAAATGAACCCCGCTGTTGAAATTCATGAAGGAGAGAATGCAGTTAGTTACCAGGTAGTTTTGAAATGATGCTTTAACACTTTCAACGTCTGGCTTGGGAGGAATCCATTGATCTATAACTTCTGCCACTTTATGCAGCCAACGAATGAGTTCTTCCAACTGACAGCAAAACACCTATATAGATAATTCAGAACAAAAGTATTTATTCAGCTACTGAGTTTCTCAGAAAATAAGACTGGGTCTTATTTTCTTTTGAACCCCCCAAAAATGGCTAGGCCCTTTTTACGAGCGGTGCCCTAATTTTCCCCCCACCCATGTCAAACCCCAC
>JANHFL010001233.1:104057-126571 GCA_032468155.1 Oxyrhabdium leporinum | reverse complement strand
CTTTTTTTAGCCAACCTAAAAAAATTGAATAGCAAGAGGAAAGAACACAAGCTGATGGCCTATTTTCAATTATAGTGCTAACATGGTATTTGGAGGAGGGTGCACTTTCAAATTAGGGCCTCAACATTACCACAACAAAATCTGCTGTGCATGTCAGGATTTTTTTAAAAAGCTGATCACCCAGTTCACAAATATATAATTATTTTCCAGCATTGTTTCACCTGTTCATAGTAACTTGAAACACATACTAGCACGCAGAATATAAATCTGTAAACCTCCATCTCATTCCTGCTCATAGTCGGCATGATTCTCCTGCAATTTTCAGCAGCCCAATTTCAGAGGTCCCAAAATGCTGCACAACAGATTTTTAAAAACTGTAATCAATCCTCTGCTTTATTTTTACATTTTGATTTCCTTCCACATTCCCCAACTAGATAAATTAATGAACATTTCATTCTATCTATACCCATCTGACTGAAATGAGAAAAATGAAAAACCAGAGAAAAGTGAAATATCACACACTGCAACGGACACCTGAAAAACTAGAATTTGCACACTGCAAGTACTGATATGATACATTAGGAAGGAGCAGTTTAAATAGTCAAGATTGCTTGGTTGCCACCGGAATCCATAAGGGAGGCATCAAAACTCAATAGTACAGAAAATACACACAAAGCTCTAGGGGTAAATTCCTGATGTAATAATAATAATATATCTTATACAATATACTCTATGTCATTTTCCTTTATAGGTATTATTTTTAGGCATTACTGAGTTTCAAGCAATATGACACTTGAACCTGAAGATAGATATATCATCCATATGTAAAAAACCCAGTTACGTTTATTTATTAGCAGAGTACAAAAGGACATATTTCTCAATGGGATCAGGACAGGCACAGGAACCTTGGATTTGGTCCAGGGATTGTCCAACAGCTAAAGAAAAAATAATCAGTAATGAAAAATATCTGTTCTACTCAGTTGACTGCTCTTTGCCATCTTGATTTTCCTCCGGATCAAAAAAAAAATCTTTTTGCACCATTAGTAAAGAATTTGACAAAGGAAAGGCAATATTATTTGATAAAACAAAGCAGGGGTAGAATATTTATTCATTTTCTGTGATTATGCTGGTACTGACCCAAGATCTGAACTGAGGAGACTATTGAGAAACACCTGCTTTCTCTCAGTCTCTTTTTTTCTTTCTCTGGCTACTATTGTCAATAAGTTGCTGTCAAACCAGTCTTCGGTTCAGCCACTATAAAAATATGAAAAAAAAATAGCTTTACTATATGTAAAAGAGATCCCCGATGGCATTTATACTATGAGCAGCAATCAAAGCTCTCAACCAATCTGGCTTTTCCATTTGGTAGAAGAATTTGCTATTTAAACCCCTCACACTGGTACTGTACAGTGTATTCACACTTAATACTGTGTGTGTTAGGTAGGTCACATTTCTGGTGGTAGCACCCAAGAGCACCTTTGATTAGAGCTTCCTAATCTTTGTGATCATTAATGGCAAGTTGTATTTTGAGAGGCAGGCAGGTTGTACTGACAATCAAGGCTCACAGATATTTTTCTTTTCAATATCCCTACTTTTGCTGGAGCAATGGACTGTTTGACTCAATAATCACTGGGATTATATTATTAAAAACCCCTTAAATAAAATATTACTAATCTCCTAGAAAAGATATTATTAGTCCTCTCCAGGGCATATTTTTTTTATACAGAAAAATATGTGCTCAATTGGAATCTTAAAGAGGCATGGGTATGTTCTTTTAGTGAGAACTAAAATTACATATCTGCGTTCAATTCTTTTTTGCACTTCCTATTCAATTTCTGCTTTCCAGTGCCTAAAGCTGAAATATTACGTACAGTTTACAATCATATCTCCTCAAAAGGTACATTAAACAGTGTTACTACTGCTCAAAGTGTGCTAAATCAGTTGCAGGAAGCAAATCAGTATTCTATTTGCTGATTATTTCCTGCACACCTACGCAAGTGGGCAAGATGGAATATAATTCACAAATTCCAAAATAAGATGCAAAATGATACCAGGATAAAAAGAAATATTTTCTTTCTCTATGAGCAAATCCTCTAAAACAGTGTTTTTCACATTTGGGAACTTTAAGGTATGTGGACTTCAATTGGAGTTGGAGTCTTAAAAGTTCCCAAATGTGAAAAACACTGATGTAAAGAAACCTAAGTGTTTTTCTACCACTAAAAATCATCTAGTCAGCCAGCTCAAAGCTTCTCTTTTGTAAGAACATCTCTTTTCTGAAAATGTTTGCTCAGCAACTGAAACAAAGGATAGATGCAATCTTATGACTTAATGATTATCTAACTGAAAAGTAATAGGATTGTCTAGATTATGACTCTGTTGCAAGAGGACCTGGCATTCTGACCAGCAGCAATACAAACAGGTCAGGCTTAAGTGACTGGGCTGCTCAAAGGATAGTGATTTCTGTGTCAGCACTTGCTAAATCAATTGGTAAGAATATTTCACAATGTGTTTGGTTAACGCAGGAAGAGAAAAGATACTACCATATTATGTGTCCACACTGAAAGAAGAATAGGTAGAATGGGATAAATATATAACCCATTCTAAAGGCTTCCTTTATAGTTGCATAAAGTTACTTTATAATTTATGAAAAAGGTTGTTTCTGGAAAGGAAAATGTTTATCAAAACAATACCTTGCCCTTCAACCAAAGGTGTTTATGATTAAAATCTGACTTTTTAAAACAAAATTTGGATTAATCCCATTTACTGTATATTCTGAATTTGGAGTTCACCAGATTGAAAATGGCAAATTAGGACGAATGATATAACATGCTAAGAATTATGGGAACTGGAGTTGTGGCCCATCTGGGAGGCACCAGGGTAAGTTGTCTTTTCCTGTCGCAGAGCTTTAAAGTTAATTTTGCAGGGGAAACAATTATAAAAACTTTTGAAAAAGATTTTCATACTGGGGCAAGGACAGGTAATATTCCAAACAAATTTGAATAATGGAACTGAATTTCTGACAGCCAGAAAAAATATCTTTATAGTATCTTTTATGCAAAGAGAGTTAAAGGCCAGAATTGTGTTGTCAGCACATATTCTCTTGAAAGCAATGGTGGAGTGAGAGAAAAAGCAACAAATGAAGCTTCATGATTATTACCAGGCCACATTTAAGCACCCATTTAAATATATTTTTATGTAGACTTTTTGAAGCTTATAACTGGATGTTCTACATATGTTTTCTATCCATATTTGCAGTATGATGTTATTTGTTATCTTAAAGAAAAAACATTATTGGTCATTATGTCACCAGGCACTAAATAAACATGGAGTTACTCTGTCCAGGAATTGATAGAAACACACTTCATATACTTATTGGTCTTGGGGAAATAGGTAGCATAATACCATATCAGATGCAGCCTGTTTTTAGATTCAGGTATGGATGCTCAAAAACATCATTCTAGATACAATGTCCACTAGGTGTATTGGGCTACAAATCTGAAAATTCTAGTCAGCCTTCCATTGCCAATAGAGAGTCCCAATTTGGGACAGTTCTAAGCAGAAAACATTAAAAGCCACAAGCCATATAATATGCTGTTCCAGAACAAAGATAATTTCTTGCTGCAGCACCAGCAGACATGACATCGAACTAGGAAAACTTAAATCAACTCCTGCTTTGTAGTAGTAGTAGTGGTAGTACATATTCATCCTGGCCACACATTCATATTTCTTTCCAGGAACAACGATCAAGCATTAATATAAATTGCTGAGAGTGTGTCAAAAGCAATTTAAGCTTCCTGTGTAAGAAACAATTATGAAGGTTGCAACCCAACTTTTGAAGAGAAAGGCAATGGTTCAACTTCTTGCTTTCTTTTTTGGTCCAGTAAGGTTTGACATAAAGGTGCTTTGCTTGGTTCAGGAAGAGAGCAATAAATTAAAATGGTCCTTTTTAGGTTAATCTGGACTGGTGGCAATTAGCTATATATTATCTGATAACGTATTAGTTCAATTCTGTTCTCCTTCAAAAGCGTTTGCTTCTCTGATTTATCAAACTAGAACAAAGAGCAATAGTTTGGTTAGGCCCACAAACCATGGCTATCAATCAAAATAAACTGATCCCTTAAGAATACCTTTCAAACACAGTCATGCAGGCTCGATGCAGTAAAATTACAAGAAACTCCATTTCTTTTCCTGTATAACTTCAGTTAATAAGACATTCCCAAAATCTCTGAAATTTCACAGGCTATCTTATAAAGTGGGCTTTATTTCATAGCAAGAAGAAATTTTCTAGGATGGCTATCATTCACTCACTATATTTGTCTTGCATATGTTACTCATATACACATAAGGATGCAGCAGCATTTTTTGTGCCAACTAAAGTTTTCATTCTTGTCTCTCACACACAAGCACACATACAGAAGCTTGCACATATTTTGTAGTCTGTGACTGTTACCACAGAATGGAAGAGGACATACCTGCTTAAACTCAGGGGGCCATACAGATTCTATTCAACAAGTACTTTCTAAATTACAGTGCTCACAAAGTGCCCTCCACTCTTTTATATTCATAGGACCGATTCATTAGCTGTTAGATCTTGAGAGCTAGATGGTGGAGGGGTGTCGGCTTGAACCTTGTGTGTTACCAGAGGTGATGTTTCCTCATCAGCCTTGGTGTTTGGAATGGCTTCCACACAGACATCACTAAGTTCTGTGTCTTTCTCCTTCGTTTCTTTTGGATTCAGATAATCAAGAATACCTGCTCCAAAGGCATCACCTTCGACGTTGACAACTGTTGTGGTCCGGTCCCTGATCAATAGGGAAAACACATGGAAACGTTTTCACTGGTGTTAATGAAACGCATCTGTAAACATTTGCAGAGGCTCAGACTATCTTATTAAGCTATAGGTTTGAGAAGTGTTCATTTGCCACCCTCTATATTAACAGTGATCTGTGTTCAAGCCTAAAGACATCAAAAAGCACAGCAAGCAAAGATGCTTTTTAAAAAGCAGACAGCTCTGCCCTACGCTCCGTAAACAAAAATTAAGATCAGAAGCTCAGCCTGAACAATTTGCTGAAGGAGAATGTAGTACCATCTTGTATTCATCAGTCAGTCATTTTTCCTGGCCAGCAAAGTGGATATTTCCTATTTGCTGGGGTATATGATTGTAAAATTGGGGACTGGACCCAAGGCAACTCTTTTTGAGCCCCTACCTCTAATTTTAAACATACCCCACCAAGATTTTTTTACCATCTTTCTGAGGAAAAAGAACCTAAATAAATACTACATCCTCCTTGGGAAGTTTTGATGTTTCAAGTTTTCTTGGAGCAAAATGCTGTTTCATATTTACCATAATTAGGCCCCTCCTTTTCCTGACATATGAGGAACATTAACATTCTTTACATTTAATTGGAATGTAGTTTTTACAGCAGTTATGGGCTGAGCCCAAATATAAATACATATGCCTCAAAATGCAGCCTCTCTTTCACCTCATGCTACAAAACAAAAGCCCCACTGCAAAGTATTTTCCTCCCAAGAAGGAAGTATTTTTTATGTCATGAGATGCATGGTTTTTAATAGCTAGTTTCCTCTGCTTATCCCCCTCTCAATTTCAGAGAGCTTTTGTGATAATCAGAATGGAAAAAGATGCAAATCAAAAATTTAGGGCAGTAAGTTTCTAGCTCCCTTTAGCAGCAATGAACAAATTCTGCTCTGCAGTTTGCAACTGCTTTCTTCTTGATGATAGTACTTTTTAAAGGTTGCCTCCACAAGGGATTATTAAGACCCTTGATACTTTGAGAACCACCATATTCAAGAGCCAACATGCACACATTTGTATACTTACACAATCCAGTCTACAGCCAATATGAGAGAGATGTCATTTGTGGGAAGTCCAATAGCCTCCAAAATAATAGCTATGGTTAGAACTCCTCCAGCTGGAATTCCAGCAGCTCCCACACTGGAAGCAGTGGCAGTAACCCTGTCAATAAAATTATTTTTGGCTATGCTGAAATTTCAAATTCATATTAAAATAACACAGAATCATATGCAAAGTTTATTTTCTGTACTCAGGAATCTTTCTTTCATTCTATACACTGATGCCACACATTGGAGATAGACTGTTCGTAAAACTTGCCATTGTACATCCTGCAAATCAGCTTAATTGTATTTGCATCAGGTTTGGGCATGTAACGGATCAAAATTACTAAAATGATTCAGACGTGGCTTAATGACATATCTAGTTGCTGCTTCCTTTTGCATTGCCACCCACAGCACTGTCAAGCCAAGTATCCCTTTAAGCTCTTATTCTCTACATCGCAATAAGCTACAGTCTCCTTAGAAAGAGAAAAGTGCAACTCTTTTCAGCATTTCCCTTCAGGACATAATTTGTAAATGATGCTTCAACCAAAGGGCAATGTGGCAGGCTAGAAAAATTGTTTCTCTTATTCTTCTGATGCACCTGAGCAGCTGACACTATCACTTACAGAATGGTAAAGATCTGTCCAATATTGAGGTTGACGTTGTTCAGTTGAGCAATAAAGACAGCAGCTACACACTGGAAAATAGCAGCTCCATCCATATTCACAGTAGCCCCAATAGGCAGAATAAATCTACTAATCCTTTTGTCTACTTTGTTGTTATCTTCAATGCATTTGATCATTGATGGAAGAGTTGCAGAGCTAGATGTGATCAAAGAAGAAGCACAAGAACATCAAGTCCAGCAATGTTCCTGCAGCCCAAAATATAAGCATTTGTCTGTCAGCCTAAATAGATAATGTAGCATTCCAGATATGTTCTATTCCTGAAAATTAGTACACTTTATTCATTTCCAAAACAAATGCCTGAATCTTATGAGAAAAAATAAGAAGGGAGCTTTATTATACATTTTTATTATTATGTCCATTTCAAGTTCTATTATGTCTGGTTTAAAGAAACATTTTTACAGTCAAGCACCTTAGTATTCTCAAATTGTCTCTCTCTCCACCCTGTAAGATACAATAATATAGTCATTAAAACCTTTGCCATCAAGCCATATTTTACCATATAGCGACACAGACTATCTACACTCCATTCTAAAAGTCTGCCTTACATTTTAATAAATGTAGAATCTCTTGTTTTACAAGAAAAGCCAAGTTACAATATTACTCTAAATTCAAATAAAGTCATTCTCATTTTAGAAATAGAAGCAAAAATCTACCAACCTGGAACAAGTAGCAAATGCTGTGGTGAAAGGAGTTATAAGTCCTAACAGAAAAGTGAAAGGGTTTTTGCGTGTAACTGCAAAATAAATAAGTGGTAAAATAATCCCTCCATGAATAACATGGCCAAGAATTGATGCAAAGATGTATTTTCCAAGGCTTGTCACCAGCAGCATAATGTTATCCATTTCCACAATCTTGCTTCCAATTAGAAATGTAATGCCAAGTGGTACATACCTGAAAAGGAAGCATCGAGTGTTACACTGAATGCTAAATAACATTCTAATTTTTGACAGAACGAAAATGAAAATTTTCATGTGATTTCTGAAACCCACATTATGGGCCTCAATAAAGAATAAACATCAGATTGTCATACAAAATTTCGCTCAGTAAATTGAATATCTCTTTTTCTGTTGTGGGAGATTCATCTGCACATTTGCTACTATCCTTGAGAAAACCAATTAAATTGAACAAATTAAAGAATCTGCAGTGAACACAACAACATGTATTTCATATTCAAAGGATAATGGTGTGAATGAGGGCTATTTTCATAAATAATGGTTTAAGTAATATGTTAGGGCGAACAGAGAAATGAATGGTATAAAAAATGATCAAATCAGAAGAGTCAGTTTTACAGCTTTTGGGTTGAAGAAACAGTAGATTAATTTGGTCCAAACTAGATTTTGTTCAGTGGACAGAGGTTGCTTTTGAATATGGAAGGACAGAAGCATGTGAGAGATGAAAATTTAACACCTTTATTGTGGAAATTTCCCAGGGCAGAAAAACACCAGAATTGCCTGACTTCTAGTTCTTGGTCTGAGGAATTTGTGCAGTGAAGTGACGGCTTGAATGACAAACCAATTGAGTGGCAATGAAAAGCAGAGTTCTAATCATGGTTGCTGTTCTAGCAGAAGCCATGAGTGTAGAAGGACCCCTAAATAATGAAGCTGGCCATTCAGATACAACACGGGTACTGACAGACAGCCCTAATGTCCAAACAGCAACTCCTCTGAGTTCAGCTTAGTCTGTTCTCTCTTATCCAGACATTTCGATAGGATGTCAACAGCATCTTCCTAAGCCCCAGAAGTGACAATGTACAGTTGGTATATCATCAACAGATTGATTATATTACACTCCAAATGCCCCCCAAAAAATCACTTCTGTGGCATTCCACGTATGACATGCCATTGGGCCAATTTGGCATATCCCATAATTGACTGAACGAGAAGAACCACTGCAAAACAGGGCCTGCAGTCTCAGATTCTTGTAGGCCAGCCAGTAAGATGCTATGGCTGATTGCATTGAAAGCCATTGCTTGCAGTTTTCCAAAGTCTTCCAAAGTTTTTACTAACCTTTTAATCAGCATTCAACAATTTCAAGAATTGTGCAAATGCTGCCAATGTCAAGCCAATGTCACAAATCTAAAGTGGTTAGAATAAAAAATAAAAGGAAGGTAGCTAATTAAAAAAAAAAATCCAAAATGCCCACCCAATTTTAAAGAAAAAAATAAGTATCCATATGGCAATAGCCATAGAAGACCCAACTAAAAATATTTCATTGAGTCTGGCTACCACTTTCCTATCCTATTCAGGAAAGCAGAAAACCTTTTTATAAAACAACACCTGAAGGTTTCTCTGAAAATGGCAGTGATATGGTATGAAGTGGAATGAATTTGCAGAGTCCCAAGGGTACCTTCTTGCACAATTTCAGCCTCTATGTTCCTTTCATTCATTCTATAGAGATTTTGTAGGACAAACTAAACTGCAAGTCCTACTTATGAACTGGCCTTTTCAATTCCAATATTGAATCAGAAAAGAAAAAGCTGCCATGTGCTAAATATTCAAGTCAATTGCACAAGGGACATGAGAGAAATCCAGGCCTTGACCGGTCAATAGCCTATCTACAACCTTCTTAAGTCAATATATATCAAGGGAGGGGGAGGGCAGTTGATCGATTTAAGCTGCTCATTTTTCTATATCACCTTTCCATGTCACACTGGCAGAGGGAAGTTAGAATTCGCTGATTCGGCGGAACAGGGTATATGTCCTTCTTAGAAACAAAAGTTTTGATGCCCAACTGGTAATTCTGTAAAATTCCATGAAAATAGTGTTGTACATATTGCATAAGCAATAAATGGGTAATTATAAATGCCTTTGTTAAGAAGCAAATGCTGCTGAATACAGTAAGAGTGTAGGATAAGCATACTTAGACTTGCACAATTAAAACCCAAAAGATATGGAAACAGGTTATTAATATAGCCACACAACCAATAGGGGTGCAAATGAAATCCAACTACTGAATATATCAACTGGGCTTTTAATTACTGAATATTTATGCCCCCTGTAATGCAACCAGCAGGGATCTTTACACTGCATTTCTGAGCATCTTTTTCAATGAAGAATTTAGTTTCCAGATGAGCTAAAGAAGTATATCAGAACTATAGACTTTCCCACAAGAAAAGGCCTACCTGATATTTGATTATATAGTTTTTACTATACTACTACTCCCAAGTGCCAAATTACTGGTTCATACTCCATGCTTGATAAAGGGAGGTACATAATAAACATGCTGGACATTTATCCTTAACGTATTGCACATACCACCTTCTACTCAACCTTAGATTCTGCTAGACAGTCAATAAGCTGCTAATTGTCCCTCTCAAATTAGATGCTACAGATTATGAAGACCCTTTAATATAGATTTAGAGTTGAAGAGAAGGTAGTGTGTATAGTAAATTGTATTCTAAACTGCCCCAACACTGGGAAGTTTTTCAGATTGCAGTATTATTATGAACACTCACCACATAATCCAAGATACTAAGACCATGGTTGCCTCATTGAAAGAATTAAAGAAACGAATGAGTTCTTCTCCTTCAGGTCCAAGTTTTTTCAAAGCTACTCCCAAAACCAGAGCAAAGAGCACAAGCCCCAGAATATTCATTCCTTCAATTTCAGTGCCAACAGGGAACTGTGAATGAGATATAGTCATACTGTTAAGTGTTTTAATGTAGTGTGCCAATTATATGAAGCTAGGTCTCCCTTTTGGTATTAATTGTAGTTAACAAATGAATGGAAACAGCACCCAGAATATGACAAAAGAAAAACCCACTAGAAATAATCTCTTCTCTGAATGCAGATGTAATCTTTCAACAGAAGAGATAATTTTCGTAAGTCTTCAGAATGAAGATATTAGATCCTCATTATTTACCATGTTGACATAAAGCTAAAAGCATTGTGTAATTAAGCTTAGTACATTATTTGTACTTATAATGTAAGATTTTTACAACACAAGGAGCATTTCAATTTGATCGGTCTGGAAGGAGGAAATATCATTTACCTAAACTACTTGTTTATTCAAAGTGGCCCTTGATACCATCTAGTTATCTTCAAATACTTTGTGCAGACTACAATGGCAAATAATTATTTCCTCATCATTTTATGGGCAGGAGAAAGGTACCCCATATATTTGCTGACTGAGGATAGGCTTGGGGAATTTGAAGTAAGGAACTGACACACATACCACCACCCCTTACACACATTCAAGATCACGGCTAAATAGAACCTAGGCATATAAAAGGTATACAGTTTGGGAGTGGTAGGGAGAACTATCTTTATTTCACATTCCTCTCCACATTTATATTGTCTACCAAGTCAAAGGAGATAATGAACTGTAAGAATATAATTTGAATAATTTGTTAATGGGAATTAGGGGGATAGCACTGAATAGCTATCCAAAAGACTACTTTAAAAAAAGAAAAAAGCAAATAGCTAAGGCAAAGAATTACTGTATACAACATTTATCTTATTGTCATATCACTGAATGAAATATATCTTTAAGCTTCTCTTCCAATGTTTGTACCACAAGTGACTATTGTCCATGTGTTATAAGGCAAATCCAATGCATGTGATTGTCAGGGTAGATTTAAATTCTTCCAAGCTGATTCTAGTATTGCTCAACCATAATATAGTATTCTTCCTATTGAGATCTTTTTCAGACTTATGAACTTAATTTAGAAATACTATCTTTCAGCTACAATTAATAAATGATGTTAATAAAAAGTTCAAAATATCTTTAGAATAATAAACTTGTGAAGAAGATACAGTGTTAATTGAAGAGCTTTAATTTGAATATTTTGACATTATAATAAAATTACTTTGGGACACCTGCCAGCATGACTTCCACTCCACTCCTCAGATCCTCTAAATAATGCAGAGGATTGAAGATGTTTTCAATTCTTCTGTCCATGCAAGAAGGTATTCCTTCTGATCATTTCTCCGAAAACCCAGAAAAATTTAGGAATTGTTTTTGTGGACTGGCAGCACTCTGGAACCTGTCTCTGACTTTGAATGCAAATGTTTACTGTTCGCTGTGGCTGTCTGTCTTTAGTAATGATTGTGGTATGAAAAGGAGTTTATTTATTTATTTAGCATATGGCAAATACATGGACTTATAGTGGTTCAAATGTTAATGTCCAGGCCACCCAGCCATTCAAGAGCAGGGTGGTCTATGTTGAAAAAATCAGACAGGCCAGTGTAAGCTCTTGATGGACATTCGGACACAATGTGATGGATATTTGTCGAGGAGCACCACAGTCACACTGAGGGGTAGAGACAAGACCACACTTAAACAATGCGTCCTGGTAGACACCATGTTGGATACGGATCCTGTTCAGAATTGACCAATGCTGGCGCAGAAGGTCAAAACTGGCACCTTTTGTGTAGAGTCAACTATGTAACTGCCTATATATGGGCGTTCAACAGCCCATTTGGCTTTCTACAGTGTGTTGATGTCACAGTGAAAAGGAGTAAAGCTCTTCAATTAAAAGCTCCTCATCTTCAAGGATCTGAGGATTACGAATGGTTGATAACACTCCAATCTTCAGTAATCCTCTAAATTAGTCTCTACAAAGACTACAGTCTCTCTACAAATTCACAAAGTCAGAGGATATTTTGGTCATATCCTTCTCTTATCTAGAATAATCTATAATGATATCCCATATAGTTTATTAAGAAGAATGGGCCCTTGATAGATAAGTCAAGGGATCCTATAAGTCCTGAAGTTAGTTCAGAAGTTAGTGGGCATTAGTTCCTATTATGATTGTAAAACTACTTAGACTTCTGTAAACAAAATGCTGTACTGGAAAGAACCTGGGATTTTCTCTCTGGTTAAACTATGGTGTGGTACAATGCTATACAAACATAAGCTAATATTCCTAACAAAGATATAAAGCTAACAACAAGAATCTGCAAAAATAGAGATTCCCCGAGTAGAAATGGGAGAGATCCTCTTACTTCTTCTTCAACGATGAAACAAGGAGACAAGGCTCAGATTATGCCACTCAGTCAGGTGGAGAGGACTAGAACTAATCCCCCACTTCTGACTTCAATATCACTGAAAGTGACATTGTTTTGTAGCTCAGAGTATCAACAACTTCAAAGGAGATTATTTTACAAAGCAAACATATACTGTATACATCATAGAGAACAACTGTTCTCAAGCAGGCAACAGCAACCCAGAACTCAAGGGCAGCCTAGCAATATCATGCTACATTTCTGAGCTACCCAGATAATTTCATATAACAGTGCAACCCTAGGTGCCAAAATGAGAGAATTCCACATTGTTAAACATCCAAAGGCTACAATGCACTCTTATGAGAGAAAATAAAAAGAGAACAATTGTTTCATAGTAGTGCTACAGGTTGGGGGCCTAGTTAATATATCCCCTCACAGTTCCGTAGTTATTAACTCCAAGATTTTGTAAGAAGAGCTGTTGCTGGGGGTTCTCGGAGGCACGATTTGCCAACATAATGTGAATAAGCGGGAACCATGCTGTTCAAGTTAGAGCTACAAAGCATAGTTAACCAGATCGTGACCTGGAGGTAGATCTAATTTCACAGATGTCTTCATGGATCGTATATTGGGAAAATGGATGAGTGAGAAAGCCTGAACTCTCTACAAGTGGTTCCTGGTGCTCTGTGAAGGATGAAACAAGACGTTGTTGCTTCCTGCCTCAGCTATTGCATAGTTCCCACTCTAGGGAAAGTACAGACTATGCACGAATTGGCATGGCCCTTTCAAAGCTTCCATGAGCTGGGAAAGTGTAGGATATCTTCTGTCTGCTGGAATGGCTCAGCCTTCTGCATAGTTTCCCCATTAAGAAAATGCATACTGATGGAACTGGCAGGAGAACCACTTCATACTGCCTCTCTCAAGGAAAGCAACAGGCAGCTGACTATTGTAAGTTAATGAGGGACTCTGGAGAGAAAACGATACCTTTTCTGCCTCCAAACCTATCTTATTCTGGCCCAAACATTCATTGATCAGGACTGTTTTGTTTCCCTAACGTTTCCCCTCCATTGCAACTCTTGTTGCCAAGAGCAACACAAGCAGAGAGTGACCACAGTTATTTGGCCACTAAGTAGAATTGCATGTTCTAGACTGGTAAGATTTTTTTTCTGCGGGTTTTCAATCTCAGAAAAGGCAAATGCCTTGATATGGAAGCCTCCTGTCAATGGAGATTTTGGGCAACTACAAGCCTCTGACGATTTATATGATTTTACCAGCAGAGGGCTCATTTTGCCAACTCTTATTGGAGTGAGGCTACCATATATAGTAGTCTCACTCTTCTTTCCTCAAGTACAAGAGGCAAGGTGGGATATAATAGTAATATAATGAACAAGAAAGCATCCAAGGACTTAAGATTGCGTGAATGATCTCAGTGCACAATTCAGAGGTTGCCTCATTAATTTTTTCCTTCTTTTTAAAGTCTTTGGTTTGTTGCTTAATATTCCACAAAGGAACTAAAATAATGTGAATTGTGTAACCGTAAAGTGATAGTATAAAAATACTGCTTCTGTTGTGGATTTTGTTTTTTCCTATGGGGCAATATAACTTTTGCTTCATTTATAGTTAGAAGATGGAACAAAAGTCTAATCCTAAAACAAGCATTTATGTATAAACAAAAATATGTCATAAAATAGTCATTTCCTTACCTTTTCAATGGTGGCATTCCCAAGGGAGGCATTTATTATTTCTTTATAATCAACAATGTACTGTTGATGAAAAATAATGTTTTGATTACACACATATCACTAGAAAGCTGCTCTTGCTATACTCAAAAATAAGTGATTATTTTACAAGTTAAAGCCTAGTTGGCAAAGTACTGTCTTCCCAATGTGGGACTACAACTCCCATAATCTCTCACCACTGGTTTTATTACCCAATGCTGGTAGGACATAAAGTACACTAATATTTGGAGGGTCATTTGTTACCCATTCCTACTGCCTAGACAGTTTTCTTCTGTGCTTATTTTTTTCCCAGGGATTCTTTTCAACATTCCCTGAGGTACAAATCTGGGCATAATCATTGAAAGGAATTAAATTTAATTCTGAACAAAAAAATAAATAAAGGCAATAAATATCCTTTGTAATGATACTAAGGATTAACTCAAAAGCATGTATATTGAGTGATAGCATAACTTTAACAAAATCATTACTTACCTTTTCAATGGTAACATTGCCAATGGTTGAATTTCTAACTATGGCTTTATAATCAGTAGCATACTGTAAATGGAAAACAATGGTTTTGTTAATATTTGTGGCACACTTTTAAACAACTATATAGGTTAAAGCTATATGACTTGGAAAATCTATTTCTGGATTATTTTTTTAATGTGAAACTGAGAACTATAACATCATTGGTAAAGTTATAGATCCAATTTGGTCATTATTCTTTTGAACATGCAACAATGTTACTTATGCATGAAAAACTTGTCCCTATGAACTGTTAAAGGCTTCCTACATATCTGAAGCATTTTGGTAGGATGAAGGAATAAAAGCATTCAGGAACTGTTTCTTTATATCACCGCATTAAACTAGGAACAAAAGAACAGGCAGTAAAGGAATACTGCATCTAAATGAAGCAACACCAGCAAAAGTTCCTCCACAATGTATATCTGATTTCATTTTTAAAACACTCCTTGGCATTTTAGGTTTAGCTGCTCATACAGCTGCTAATCATAGAACACAAGGATTTCCTATTACCAAAAATGGAATGGGATCAGCTGAGATTCTAGTGACAGTTAAATTGCAGATTAAATGTGAGATTCCATAAACAGATTGCAGCACTTCTAACAGAATTTGTAGCTGCCAGTGAAGATAGTGACATATACGTAAACCTGTTAAGATTCCAATATTTGTTGCAAAGGACTGGAACTTATTGTAGGGCTATATTTTATTTTCTAAAATAAATTTCAGCAAAATTTATAAAGCACATATTCAAAAGGCTAATATCTAGTTTGTGAGACTAAGACCCAGAAATCTTTCTGGTCAGAGAAGTGAGTGCTTAAGAACTCCTAGCCATTTGGGAACACAATGAAATGTGAACAATTTACAAAGGGAGAAAGAGAAACTCAATCTTAAGCAGTGGAGGAACAGGGTAAATAGATGGCACTTTTATTAGTGGGATTAATATCTAATCATTAAGTTTCCGTTTCAAAAGTACCATGGAATTTAAATCGAACACTAAAAAGGATGTGAACTGGCAGCAGAAGGTCCACAGAGAGGTCGTCTCTCAGAGCTTTTTATATTTTACAATTCCAGATTAAGGGTTCTTATTCCTGCAAACATCTTCTAGGCTTTATTGCCTCCCAGTTATACAGAGAATGCAGAGGTAAGTCTTTGAAAGAAATTAGAAATTGCTTAACTATTTTTGTATGGAAATATTTTGTTATATAGGTTGCATATTTCGTTCATATGGTTAAAAAGAAGTCCTCAAAAAATGGGAAAATAATGTTCATATATACGAAAGGTACCATGCAAAGGTCATAAGGCCAAATTATTGCCAATCAAAAGCTTCTTATCAAGGATTCAAACACCATATTGCAAACTCTTCCATTATCCTTGTTCAGTATTTTGAATTTCCTAATTATCCAAACTGCTAAGATCTCCATAATATTGCACTATTGGTTTAGATACTCTTATAATTCTGTGTAGATTGACTTTTGTAAAATACATTTTTGTACTAACTATATCCTGCAAAGGATCACATTATAGAAAATCAAACTCTTTTTGATTGACATCTCAGAATCCAGAACAGATTTTTAAATAGATACTACACAGGATAATTACCGATCGAAAGGCTGCAGCAATGAGATTTGATGGAAACAAATTTCTGGGAAAAAAAACAAAAACAAAAGTTAGGAGTTGATAACAGTTTATAATCTTAATTGTTTGTACATTGATATAAAATAATCTCTGTTTTAGGATTAGGATTAGTTCATCATTAACAAGGCAGAGCGCTTTACTGCATCAGCATTTTTAGGCCTTAATAGACAGTTGCCTCAACAGCACATTTCAAAGAACTACAAATAATTAACAATGTTATTAATAAATTTCTTCAGCGGTCGCATGACACTTCCTACAAAATATACTAAACTTCAGAAAGGGCAATCCATGGGCAGTAATGGCCAAAAAACCCCAGTAAATCAGATAATGATTCCAATTAAAAATGCAAAATAATCTTATAATTTCAAAAATTAGTCAGAGATATTTATTTTTCCTTATTTTATTTTTGGAAATTGGTTGTTTTTTTTTAAAGTAGTGAGTACTTAAATATTGTTAAGTACATTAAATATATTTCTAATAGATATTCTATAGTTCTATACTATTCTAAGGTATAATGTGTATAGTACATAACAATATAGTACAGTATAGAAAACAAATATCAAATGTATAAAGCATTCATAGAGGTATGGTACCTAATAAGCAATGTATTATTAGAATAAGCCATGTATTATTAGAAATAGATAATTTTATTTCAGTCAACAACCAGTTTGAAACGAGGCAGGAAAAAGATACAACTATGAAGAAATGGCATACTTAAGTATAAATAAAATAATGCAGCACTGCATTCTATCAAGACTAAAATTAAAACTAGTTAAGAACCAGATGAGAGCCAGTTTGGTATAGTGGTTAAGGTGCCAGGCTAGAAACCCGGGAGGCATATTTGGGGAGGTGGGGGTGGGTTGTGAGTTTTAATCCTGCCTTAGGCACAAAAGTCAGATGTGTGATCTTGGGCAAGTCACTTTCTCTCAACCCTAGGAAGGAGGCAATGGCAAGTCATTTCTGAAAAACCTTGGCAAAAAGACTGTAGGGGCTCGTCCAGGCAGTCTCCAAGAATTAATTAGAAGAAGAAGAAAAATAGATAGGGAATCACAAAATCAATCGTAGATAAAGTCCAAAGCTAGGTATTGAATCTATGGGATAGTTAATTAACAATATAAAAATAAGGTATACTATACCAAGCCTAATAATCTAAAACACAGATAATTAGTTAGAGCTAGGAATTTATTCATACAAAACTGAAGATTAATTGATGATATTGCTCATATAGAACAGCAATCAATTGTCTCTGCACATCCACAAATGCTACACAGAACTTTGTTGTATTATGCATAAAAAAGTTTCTCTAAATTAACATAACATAACATTTCTTAGACCAGTCTGGAGCCTCTGACAACAAAGGGAAAATAATCTTTCTTTGGATATCTTTGTAAAATTAGCAATATAACAGCTCGAGGAGGAGGGATTCAACTGAACCATCACTAGAAGGGCACATTTGACTAACTGTAGGAATTTCATTACTGTCCTATGTAACAGTGCTGGGGGCAAACTATTTGACTCTGAAGAAAAACCTTTGTTGAAATTGAGATCAATGATTATTTTTTTGCAGATTAGATAGGTTTGTTGTTATAGAAATGGCTAGTATATACTGTTGTGTAAAAGTAAAAAAAAATGTGGTTATCTTGTACTGTGCTAAAAACAGTTGGAAGTTGGTGCCTTTTTCCCCTTTTCTCTCTTTACACCATATTTTCTCTTTTTTTCTTTTTCCCTTCCCCCTCCCAGTTTTCTATTACTTTTTAGAATTTATCTGTGTATTTTATATTTTGATAAACTAATAGCATATGTTATAAATGAAATGAAATCAATGAGTTGATATAATTAGCTGCTTTTGAGTTAGGTGATTAAACCATAGTGGATTGGGGATCTTAAATAATTACATTATTTATTAACTGTGAGAAGTACTAATGTTTCTTTTGGATTATTTCTGCAATATATGGCATGGGTTTTTTTTTCTAGGATGATACCTTATGTGCACATGTGCATTATAGATGAGAAAAGAAGTTGCTATAATACACTCCAACCAAAGGCTATATAAATCTACAGCATGAAGTTATCTCATTTCATATTGTCCATGTCCAAATCTTCTAAGATCCCCAAATTAACTCTCAAATATTCAATAAGTCAAGTAATAATGCAACAAAACTGCAAAAAGAGATTCATACATTGGCTGTGTTCATACTTACCTAACTTGGTCAGGTAAAGATCCAGTTGAGGCATTTGCATAAGCATGGTTAGGGTTACACTTGGTTAATTTTTTCATGCCTTATATAATCCACCTTGTTTGATTACTTGTCCAATCAGTGCATTCAGTGAAGCTAGATAATGGGTTGATTTAGTAACTAAATTGAGAGTATTGTTTGAGTACAGCTAATCTGTTCAGGTCCTGTCAAGCAGGATTAGGAAATAACCCTTGACTATGTCCATAATTGCAAAGTGTACCACCACAGAAATACTTCATAGAAAACCACAGTATAATATAGTAGAAAATGCCAGCACAAGGAGAATAAAACTCGTCAGAGAGATTTAACTCAGTTCTGCTACCAATCAACTTCCAAATATAATTTCTGAATTAAAAACCTGATTTACTGTAAGAGTAGAGTGCATACAGAAAACTTTCTCCTGAAAAGGATAAAAGGACTGCCATTTGCGCACTCCAAGGGCAAGCTGAATCCTGAAATATCCTGCCCTAATGTTTTAACTTCAGATCAGTCCCATGCACCCCAAACATCACAGAAAATGCACCTGCAGAATAAACAGCTCTAATCTGGTGTCAAGTCTGTATCAAAGGTTAGAAGCTAATTCTATAAACACTGCTGGGAACAGAAACTTTCAGGTCTATTATATTCAGGATAATGGGAACCAGAAAGATTGGTGGAACAAAAAGAGGATCCATTGTCTGAAGCACAGTTAAGCTGTCTGATCTCCAGTTCTATACACAATTCATGCTATATGAACTTTCCCATAACCATTAGGAAATGCTAAAGTCCACAACTGTCTAGACAATTGCATTTATCAGCAATTTGGAACTTTATTGATGTTTTTACTTCTATTAATAATGACTAGAAAATTTAGATTTTCTAAAAGATAATGCTTTCTTGTAGACTTCATTTTTATTCCATGGTATTTAAATTAGACCGCTCCTATTATTCTTAGAAAACCTAACATCTTTGATTACAATTTCTCCCAATGTCCTAAGCAAACCTGTAATAAAGAATCTTAGCAATGTCTTATCTTCACGTTGATATCTTTTTTATTATTTCATTTTTTTTGGCTTCACTTACTATACATAAAACTGTATGCAGTAATATTGAGGCTATATTTGCTGGAAGTATAAGTAGGGTTGACTAAAGAAAAGGACCTCTATAGAATTCTGAGATCTAGATACAAGCAAGGTCTACTTTAATCTCTTGCAGCCTTGTGCAAATCAGAACAACAAAGTTCCCCACGTCTCACATTTATTTGCTACACTTGTACCATTAACAAAAGAATTTATCAAAACTTATGTAATTTTTTTCACAAGGATCATTCTTTGCTAGAGACTCAGCTTATGGGGATGGAAACAATTAAGCAACCCAAAGTTTTTTGGCCCTTAGATTTGTTTTCTCTTCTTAATTTGTCCTTTGTTTTCTTTAATTAGATTTCTGTTAAAGTTATTTGGTAAACAGGTAACATATTACAAGTCCATTTTAGCACCAAGACAACCCTAGCTATTTTTTCTCATACACCAGTGGAATCTTTTTTCTCCCTTTGTATTGTTTTATTCTATTATTGTAATACACCAGTAGTACATAGCGTTTTTGCAAGCTTTTGAGTAAAAACAACTGATCGCCCTAGCTGATTACTGGAAACCAGAGTAAATTGCAAATTAATTGGCTAGCAGTCACTTTGCAGAGTGAGATGGGCAATATATAAATTTGTTAAATTTATACAAATGGTACAATTTTAAAGATTTCTCAAATACTGAAACACATATACTCACAGAACATTTTACCTGAAGAATGTTCTTCCGACCAAATTAACTGGTGGTTAAATTAAGAGCTCATTTTGGGGGATAGCAATTTGAAACGTATTATTTATTTATTAAATTGTTTGCTGTCGATCTCGCTATAATTCCCTTTAGTAAAAAAAAACCCAAAGTAAATTAAATGTATCACCATGGGATGTGACTTCACCCCGACTAAGATCTGGTGGCAGAGATTCATTCCCTCATCTCCATGCACTTAAAAGACTATCTCTGCCAAGAAATATCTCTCTGGCCTACACAAATCATAGAGAGGATGTTTAAAATCCCTATCCTATTTTTTTATATACTTTTATACTATAGTCCCTTAATTTGAAGTAGAGATGGGGGAACCGGATGGAGCTGAGTGTTTACTGGCCAGGTGCCCTTCCTGATACCTATGTGAAGTTCGCAGAAAATATTTTTTCTTCATGCCCTAGGAGAGAAACATCTCCTAGGATTAAACACTCAGCCTACTGATTGAGAGGCAGGTGTCTTCACCACTAGGCCACCATGCCACCCAGGGTTCCTATCATATAAGAAGACGCAAAGGGAATTTTACTCTGTAATGGCCTTGGTGGTGTGGAACACCTGGCTCTGGTGCTATGCCTGGTATCCCAACAACCAATCTTCCACAAGTGTGAACACTGTTTTGTTTAAACAGGTGTTTGGAGTATAATTTGATATGACATTGTGACCTTGATCCGATTCATATCTAGGAGATACTGGCACAAACAAGAGTTCTAATAAGGTTGGAACTTGATACTATAGGAGAAGATATGCCTGTCCCCAAATGGAATAAGTCTTATCTCATTCTTTTTTCTCTCCCACAGGAAAATATAATAAACTGAAATGTGAGAAATGTGGGTAACTACGGTATCCTCCCTGTTTGGTGGCAGCTAATGAAATAAGGCAAGTAAATTCTGAGTAAAAAGATAAGGCATCAGGCATTTTCTTTGATGATTGATTTGTCCTGAGAGAAAGAACAGGACAGCTGTTAGTAGAATTATCTAATTGCTACTGATATAGTTCCAAGTTTCAGCCAGTCATCCTGAATTATCAGGGGCTTTCAATTCTTGCACCAATTTTGTATCACAAAAAGTCAGGCAGCAACATGTTGGGCAACCTTATTGATGTTGGAATTGAGCATCTGTTGAAAATAAAATGCCAAAGAAAATAAATCCTGCTTGTTATTATGATGATTTGTAAATGCTTCTATTCTTTTTAACTTTTACTCTATGATCTCTCTTCTAAGTTTTAAAGAGCAAGATGGAGAAAAATTCATTTAGTTCACATTTTGACATGGATTTACTAAACATATATGCAGCATCCAATATGAAACCCCATAGTTATCTTTCAATTTTTACTACTCTGAATTTTGCAGAGCAATTCTCCCACAAAGAATGTATTGAAAAATATGCATGCCCAAGAAATTGCAGTTAAAGGTCCTGTATGTTTTTAAATTTGATGTTTACATAGTAAACCATATATTGACAAGAAAATGGGACAAAAATAATTTTGCTTCAAAAAAATTAAAATTTGTAAAAAGAAAATAAACATGTTGGTCTTTAAACTTTATTCTACAATGTACCTTAATTTGAACTATTTTGATATAAAGAGGATTTCTCCATCCATGTACAAATAAGTATTGTTTGTTGGCAAGCTTATTCTCTAAGCGCCATCAAACAAAAAAGGTTTATTCTGGGCCAGTACCATGTTTAGTAATCATCATTTAATTAATCATCATGATATCAAGCAGGATTTGATATCATTTTCAATTAAAATCTCAAGGTATACTTAGCCAGCCTCACATTCTGAATCAGCAGTCTCTGAGCTGTTTCATGTACAAGGAGTGAGCTGTGCTCATATTGTTTGTACACTTTCTGTTGTAGAGTCTGGTTGCATTTTGTTAATTGATTGGGAAATCAAAACAAATCAAATTAGCAAGAGATCCTCCACTAGATGCTTCTTCTCCCCAACCCGATCCTACATCCTCTTAAATAAGTCAACAGATAAGCAACCCATAACATCTGCAAAGTAACCCTGAGTGATTAATGATATTAATATGGGATTAATATACTGATGTAAGAGTATTGCTTATAAGCTGTAAACCGCCCCGAGTCTTCGGAATGGGGCGGTA
>JANHFL010001233.1:91641-103694 GCA_032468155.1 Oxyrhabdium leporinum | reverse complement strand
CTGTAAACCGCCCCGAGTCTTCGGAATGGGGCGGTATATAAATGTAAAAATAAATAAATAAATAAATAAATAAATGAGTAACCTGAATGGGAGACCATATAAGAGCAGGACATAAGCACAATTTTGCTGAAATAAACTGAAGACTTGTCAACCCAAAAAATTAAAGATTAACATTGTGCACAGCTTTTAACAGATTGAGTTTTTTCAGATACATCAAAAGCCTAAATGAATTCACATGTGAGTACTTATCTTACACGTAATTAGACTTTTGTACAGAAATGTTACTGATTGCATCAGTAACCCTAACCCTTGGCTTTGAAGGGCCTCTGTTTATGTTTCTCTTTTCTCCCAATTCCTGTATAGAAATTTGTAAACTGAAATTATGCCTCTGCCTCATGAAATGGTCCCCAACTTTATACAGTACCTTAATGCACCTGTTAAATAAATGCACCTGTTAAGTAAATGTTGAAGAACCAAAATCTGCATGTTATTAGGCATTTTAATTTCCTGACCATATATTGGCCACCTTTTAGGAATCATATTCACGGATTCAGGACCTTTTCCATTACTCATCTTTGGCTAGTATTTCATCAGCTTCAAGTTCTTTGCAAAGCAAAGATGGCATACATACTAATTTCTAACTTCATACTAATAGCTCATAGGCAAAGGAGAAAGAAAGAAAGAAAAGAAGGAAGGAAGGAAGGAGAAAAGGTTCAGTAGAATCTAAAGGCATCACACAGACCTGGAGGTAAGAAAGTAAATAACTGGGAATTTTCAAAAGCCAAATACCGTAGTATCCTTCAGGCATTCTAGACCATAACTCCCATCAGTCCTACATACATATCTCAATATTTAGACTATGAAAGTTGCATTTCAAAAAAAAAGGGGGGGGCACCAGCCTCCCTTGCCTCCCACAAGGGAGCTAACGAGCAAGGCAGGCATCATCCCATGCTCAGCGAGGATTCCTCCGAGTTCGCCTCTTGACCAGAGCTCAAGAAGGAAGCGTAGCCCCCCCACCCTCGAATTCCTTACCTTGCCAGGTCCAGGAAAGAGTCCACGGTCTCCTTATTGGTGGGCATGGCGCCATCCAAGCCCAAGTCTTTGCTATTGAGCTCCCCGGCGCCGACCCCGGGTTTAATGATGAAGGCCAAGGCAATGGCGAGCGCCGAGGCGATCAAGGTTGTAACCAAGAAGTAGGCGACGGCGATGCCGCCCAGCTTGCCCAGGGACCGCGTGTCCAGGCTGGCTGCTCCGGAGACCAGGCTGCATATCACCAAGGGCAGGATGATCATCTTCAGCATACGGAGCAGCATCTCTCCCGGAAAGGCCAAGTAGGTGATTTGAGCCCGGGTGAGCGGCATTTGCCTCATCAGAGCGCCCATGGCCACCCCAACCAGCACGCCGGTTACGGTCAAGATCACGATGCAGTTTTTCCTCAGGAACCGCCCGAAGCTCCGCAGCTGGAAGAGCTTCAGCCGAGGCTGCTTCACTCCTTCCTCTCCAGCCTCGAAGCCGGTTAGCACCGTCGGCTCCAGAAAGCCATTCCGGCTCTCGGCTGGCTTCTCCATGCCGGTCGCTTCGGCTAGCGCCAACCGCTATCCAACCTAATTCAGAAAAGGCAAGCAGACCCAACTGCGGTCGGGGAAAGAGGCGCTGGCCGGGCTGCTGGAGAAGCAGTCTTGTAAACGCCTCTCGCCGAGACCCCCCTTAGGGCCAGTGGGAAAGGGCCACTCTCTCCAGCCGCCGCGTGCCCTCCCACCACCGAGCGCCTTTTATGCACGACGCGCCCGCTCACGCAACGCCCTCGCGCCCGCTCACGCAAGGCGAAGGCGAAGGCGCTCCGGGCTCAGCTCCGGCCATCCCCCTCCCCATTCGGACCGCCCCTCCAATCCGGCGCGGTGACCCCCCTCCTCTTCGAGAAGCCTCATCCAGCTCTACGCGGGGGGTTTCTAGCGAAAGGGGCGAAAGGAGCTTGGCGAATGAGGAGCGCGAGGGAGGAGCGAACGGGCGAGGGCGGCGGCGGCGGAGTGGGGCGGGGGGGAGCATTCATTTGGCAGTGTCGGGGCGGGAATCCACGCGAGGAAAAGCAAACGCACGCGCGGGTGGTGGAGGTGGAGGTTTCCTTGGAGTTTTATTTCAGCAGCGTCCACTCGCCGCCCCGCTTTGCCACAAATGGGGAGAATCGATCAGAAAGCGTCGTCGGGCCGGGAGCGCGCGCCGGTTGCAGAATAAAGCAGAACCCTCGACACGATACGCACTTCGGACCGTACCACTTCGGGTTCGAAGGAGGAAGCGGTTCTGAACCTTTTCTCCGCCTCAGACGGTATTTCTTTTCCATTAAAACAAAAAACAAAAAAGCAAGTGAAAGAAATAATTCACCTGCCGTATTGGCCTCGCCGAGGCATGGCTGAACCCAAGACAAGTGGCCCGACGTGCTTTCTGCCTCCCGTGATGTGAAGTGGCGCGATCCTTTGTAGAGGATCCTTTCATCGGCAGCCCTGTTTTATCCCTCCACGCGTTGGTCTGAGGGAACGTGAAGCTCGATGAAACCGGATGCCTTCTAAGCGGCAGCGTCGGCAGCCCGGCTACGTACTGTAGCTCGGAGGACCGAAGCCGCACTTGTGACTGACGGCCAACGGCACGGCTCAAAAGAGCTCCGGTGGACCCTCCAGAGGGGCAGCTTCGGAAAGTCTGGGCCTCCCACCTGTGATAGGCTGCCGTGCCAACCACCAAAGCAGGCAGATGCCCACCTGCTGGATGCTTCATCCCTCTGGGTTGCAAGGGGACCCACAAGATCCCAGGCTGAGAAAATGGAAAAGCTGCTTCATGGGTGGGCAGATGATGGCAGCAGGGAGTGGTTCACCTGACTGGGGCCGCAACAAATCATAGAAATGGAAAGCTATCCCTAGCAGTCAGACGCCTCCATGGGAAGTAGCCAGGCCCAAAACAGGTGCTTTCTAGACAAGGGAGAAAAGGTGAGGCTGCAGCAGCTGTTGCTCCTTGTTTCAGCTTTCGTACAGCAAAGGGCAGAAGCACCTGCCAACCGAGTCCTTGACCCCCATTTCCTCCTGGGACTTGCCAACGCTCCTTATTCTGCCAAGGATAAGCAGAGAGAGCAAACTCTTCTTTTGCCATCTCTGGCTGCTGGCTAAAATTACTTGTGAGGAGTTGTCGTTGGTCCTCCATGGGAATGAGAATGTGGCAAGTGGAGAGAGTACCCTTCTTCCCAGTGCATTACATGGATAGAGGAAAGGCAGCTGAATAAAGACCTTTGTTGCTGAGTTGCTGGCTTACACGGCAGCTTCAAGGAACAGGTCTAGTTTACTCTCTCTCCTTCTGGGCAACATGGCAAGTAGATCTGACCGAATTATTGCTCTGACTTGCAGTGAGCTCTGCGTGGGGTTGCCTTTCAAGAATTTCCAAAAACTTCCAACTGGTACAAAATAGAGCGGTACAACCAATTATGTTTACCTCTGGTCAAACAAGTTACAGGTCTACTACACAGCTGCTTTGGTTACAAGATTGTTTCTTGGTCCAATTTAGGTGCTAATATTGACCTTTTAAAAACTACCAAGGCAGGAGGGTGGGTGATTTTAGGGACTATCTTTCCCTGATTTCATCCATCCGCTCCACCAGATCTAACAGAATGTACACGTTGCGGTTTTATTTTTCTAGAGAGCTACATTTGGCAGACCCTAGGTAGCAGGCCTTTTCTGCTGTGACTCTCCATGCAGTCACCAGAAAATCCAGTTGCCTCTTGAAAAAGCACCTTCGGGACAACCATGTTCTGGATGATGAGAATCTTCATAGACATCCTCCATGCTGTGGAATCTATCCCCCCACTCCCAAAATGAAAATGGCCTCCCCTCCTAAGTTTTCCAAGGTTCCTCAACCCCTGATTATTTTTTTAGATGTTTTTATACTTTGTAATGCTTTTAGTATTTGCTAATGATAAGGATTTTAGATATTTATTGTTTTATTTTTGTTGTATAGTGCCCAGAGTCACTCTTTTGCTTGTGAGAACAGCAGCTATATAAAGTCCTCTACTTCCAACCATTTATTTAGTGAACATGTGAAGTCACAATGGCATTGAAAAGAGTGACTTATGATCATTTTTCACATGACCATTGCAGCATAACCATGATCACGTGATCAAATTTGGCCACTCGGCAAATAGCATGTATTTATGATGGTTGCAGTGTCCCAGAGTCATGTGATCATCTTTTGTGACAAGCAGAGTTAATTGGAAAGCCAGATTCATTTAACACCCATGTTACTCACTTAACAACTGGGGTGATTCAATTAACAGCTGTGGCAAGAAAGGTCATAAATTGAGGCAAGACTCACTTAACAACTATCTTGCTTAGCAACCGAAATTTTGGGCTTAAGTTGTGGCCATAAATCAGAGACTACTGTAGATAAATAAATATTAGGGAAATTAGTAACTACTTCTTCCAGCCAGCAACTCTGCTCATTCATCTCCGGCAAGCAAGCTGTAGCTGCTGCTGTCTTCCCTTGCTCTCTCGATCAAGTGGGTAAGATTGGCACAGTGGTTAGAGTGCAGTACTGCAGGCTACTACTGCGGACTGCCGGCTCACTGCAATTTAGCAGTTCAAATCTCACCAGGTTCAAGATTGACTCAGCCTTCCATCCTTCCGAGGTCGGTAAAATGAGGACCCAGATTAAACCACTTAGAGAGGGCTGTAAAGCACTGTGAAGCGGTATATAAGTATAAGTGCTATTACTATTGCTGTTGAATTGGGCGATAAACAAGGAGAAGAAAACTTGGGGACAACCAAGATCTTTCAGAAACTAGGAATCGGCTACGATGAGTTTCTAGGAACAAACTTGTTCATAAAGCTGCTTGGTGTCATAATCTTTACCCCACATAATGTTATTTTGACCAGTCATAGGATAATGCATATAACTGAGGAGGCATAAACAAGCAGCCTAACTTTCAGGAGAGTAACTATAAGAATCCAAGTCCTCACACATGGTTGGTTAGAAAAGACAAGAGTATAATATACATTTACTTTTGAACAACTGATCTTAGTTTTACAAAACTATAAATAAGCTAAAATATTTAGATAGCTGGTACATTATCAGTCACTCTTCTACTATCCTCTGCACTAGTTTCCCCATTGACAAGTTGAACTTTTCAATAACAGAAATGAAAACTAGGATATTCATTCTATTGAAACCAATAGAAATAATTAGACCTTTCCTTATTTCATATTACATACTCAGAATGGTTTGAATCTGCAGTTTCTCACACTTTATGACATAGATTGATTATGTGCCATCAAGTTGGTTTCAACTCTTAGCAATATTGTTTTCTTCATGAACTTGATGAGCACAAGGCTGTATTTCTCAAAACGAGCTGTGTCGATATAATTTAAGCATGTATACAAGCATTCCTACTAGTTCCATTAATTCTTTCTGGACCAGACAGTCTTCTAAAGGTAGTAGAATGTTGGAAGGCACTCCAGGAAGTATTTTATTCCTATTCCCAATTCCAAAACTGGTATCAGAAAATATTTTAATTAGAAGCATTTAATTAAAAAATAAAATTATCTATACATTCCTTTATATTACTAACGACCTGCCAGTAACCCGAGGAAACAACGTTACAAAAATGAGACAATATTTCAAATACAAATGTTGTGAGACTAAGCCTAGCCCATAGGTGACAGCCTTACTAGAGTTTATTAGAAACACAGAATAAACAAACAGGAAATTCTTTAGAATATTGTCTTCCTTTGATAACAGGAAGAGCACCCAGCACCATATACATCAAAGAGAAAATATACATATCTACTAAATTTAATTAAAAACTCTTTCCCGGGAGAATCACGTGTCCGCCAGAATAAACAGTTTACTTTCACATATACATTTTCCCTGTAAAATATTTTGACCTTAACGCCCCGATTTTGTAGACTACCTTTCGAAAGCTGTGTTTTCTGTGCTGTGCTCTCAGAAATAAACTATCTCTTCGCCAAGCAGCAGTCCATGTGTCAGCATTATCTCTTGATATTCCCCTCAGACACATTCAATGCTTAACTACACTCTTCTAACAAAGTCGGCTTCCTTCAGCCACATTTAGAGGACATGCCAGCCTCTCTGTTGCGCTGGGATTCCACTGAAGTGGGTTTTCTTAAAAGTGCAATCCTTGTAAAGGTGCAAGTAGCACCATTCCAGAAATTGATACACGCCTTCTTAGCACAGGGAGTTTTACAAAAATGTGCCTCCCCTTGCAACATCCAATTTTCACAGTATATAAAACAAAGACTGATCTTAAAAGAAGCCCCATTTATTTTTGCATTCAATCTTAGATTTATCAGTGCTTACAAGCTCCGGTTCTGCCCATTCCAGCCATTATTATTACAGAGATTTGTTTAATAGTCATCTATTTCACTCTCATGGACTTGTGTGTTTCCTTTTTCAGTATCCTCGTGGATTCTTCATCACTATACCTGTTCGACATGCTTACATGGAAAGGCCAACAATATACCTGGACTGAAAATGTCTCCCACATGCCTCCCACATTTGAAAAACTGACTCATCCTCATTAACCTGTGGCACAACTCTCATCCCAATTATTGCTAGCTTAGGGAACAAAAACTTCCTGTCAAATTGACACCCATCATTTACTTACTTGCCTGGGGAGGAAAAGGACATAAAGCTTCACCTATCAAACTCCAGTATCTACAAAAAGAAGTAACCTATTCAAGATACATTATTGGATCAGGAACATGAAACTAGCACCAGAGAATGCCTCAAAGCCATACTCCGTATGAAGCCTCCTACCACCAAACATCAGGCAAGAGCACTTTTAGGGATTCCTGGATTCTGTCAGTCATGGATTCTATTGTTTCTACGGATTCTGAATCTCTGCAGTTTCTCAGACTTTGTGACAAAGATTGGTAATGTGCCATCAAGTTGTTTTCAACTCCTAGCAACCACAAAGATAGATTTTCTCCATGAACTTTATGAAAAGCAAGGCTGTTATTTCTCAAAATGTTCCGTGTGGATAATAATTTAAGCACGTATACAAGATTTCCTACTGGTTTCATGAACTCTTTCTAAAACAAACAATCATATAATGATAATACAGTGTTGGCAGACACACTGGAAAGTATCTTATTGTTACGAGTTGCAGAACTGGTATAAACTGGTATCAGAAAATATTTTAATTAGAAGCATTTAACTTAAAAATGAAACTATTCACACATTCCCTTTTATCACTAACTTGACCTGCTGGTAACCAAAGGAAACAGTGTTATGAAAATGAGACAATATCGCAAATACAATGTTTATGTGGCTAAGCCTAGTCTATAAGTGACAGCCGTACTAGAGTTGATTAAATCAAGTAAACAACAAACAAACACAGGAAATCATTTGGAATATTGACTTCCTTAGATACACAAGCAGAGCACCCAACACTATATACATCAAAGAGAAAATTTACATACCCAGTAAATGTAATTAAAAATCTCTCCCAGGAGAACCGCATGTCCACTAGAATAAAGAGTTTAAGAGACATGTTGACCTACACATTTTCTCTCTAAAAGTCTTCAACCTTGATACCCCAATTTTGTAGACTACCTTTCGAAACCTGGTTTCTGTACTGTGCTCTTGAAAATAAACTACGTCCTCTCCAAGCAGCAGTCCACACGTCATCATTATCTCCTAGCTTGGGGTCAGACTTCTGTTTCTGACACTGATATAAGATAAAACTGGTATTAATATAAATACCTGCTATAAGATGGAACTATTATAGTGTCCACAGCTAAATCAATCCTGTGTTTGTGAAGCTGCTGAAATTAACACACTTTCCTCAAATTATGGAAAATAATATGAAAAAATTAATTATCAAACCTATTGTTTTATTGAAAAAGAATCAACATCACTTCTATAAGATTAACTTTTTAAAATTCTTTGATTGTTAACTAGCATATAAACGGTGGTCTGAAAGACAATGTTTGTTGGACTTTCAAAAAGTGGTTTGACAGAATCCCCCAATTAAACTTAGCAAAAAAAAACCAACAACCAACCCTGTGTGTTTTGTTTCTTTTTTTATATATATACTACATACACATGATTAGGACCTGATTGCATAAATTTCCTGATTCCATGCATTTGTAACCTGTGCACATAGACGCCCTCATTTCAAATGTCATACTTGAACACAGAAGGGTCCAGTCTGCAGTCTTGTGCTTCTCCTGTGAATTAGAAGTATTGTCTGAAGTGTTTTTTGGGGTGAATGCTTTGCTTCCATTCTCCTTTTCTAATATAAAAAGAACATGAATCTTCTACTGGATTCTAGAAGTAATATATTGCATTCAGAAGGAACAACATTTTAAAATAGTCTATTTTAGGAAGAAAAAGCAAAAATAAATAAATATAGCCTTTCTTTGGCCATGTGGCATAAACATAGTGCCCTGTCAACAGTACAGTGATATTCAGGCAAGGTAGCATGAAGGCGGAGCAATGTCAAACTATATGACTTTTTCAAACAAATGAACATGTTATTTAAAGCTGAATCAATTATCCCGCCACAATGTTAGATTATGGTAATTTAGCATTTGCTTTTCTGGTTGTTAATATTTTCTAAAAAGATTTCACGTCATTAATATTTTTGTCTTCCTAGCCGATTGATCATTTTCACAGATCTTCTCAAGTGAAACTGGCACCTTTATTTAATATATAAGGAGGGATGGCATGGGTGGCAGGATAAATATACTATTTTCTTTCAGTTTTATGTTATCTGGCCGTTTTGCTGAGATTACTTGATTAATTCTGAGAGCCAGAAATCTATTTTAACTACTGCATACATGCCTTAGCGTTTATGGTCCGGTAAGCTTCAATAGGAGGGACAATCAGAAAACTAGCCGAGATTGAAAGGAATGCAAAATCTGCTTGCGAAAGCTAAGTTAAATTCAACTTAGTTTTATTCTTTATCCACCACTATAGAACGTATCATTGAGATAAGGGTTTGGTTTTTTTAAAATGCTTTTCTTTCTGCATATGGCCAAAACTTCTGCCCCTGAATCTTTCCTACTGATAAGAATTTGAAACAGCAACAATGAAAAACAGAATCATGGTGGGCCTTCTTTTGCTCATGATGCCCAAGTTTTTTTTACTGCAACTATGGGACCAACCCAAATCTCGCCCACTTGATATGTTTTCTTGGCAGACTATTTCTAGGCGAAATATTTAAATTGCGTTTCTTCCCAGTGGGATGAGATATTTTGCTGCCTAAAGAGACGAAGGATAAGATGGTAGACCAGGAAATGGATAAAAGACTAAGCCATAGAGTTTATGCTTCTACTTGGGCACTTCACTGCATCTCTTTTTTTCAAGGTGGTCTTATTCAAGGAAATCTAGAGCTGAGATCAGAGCATAGTTACTTTACACTACAAAATTATTTGCTGGTTTTCTTGTGACAAATGCCTGGAGCAATCCACATGAGGTCTTCTGATAAACTCCTAGAGTGAATTATTTAGAATTTCCTTCCTTCTGTTTCACTTCACCATGTCTGATTCATTCCATGCCCTTAAGAAACAAAGGTTATACTGACCTATTTAAAAGAAAACCCCACTGAGTTCAGTAGAGCTCGCTCCCAAGTAAATCTGCACAGAAGGTTAGGGAATAAACAAACCCCTTCCTGAACCCCTCTGGTTCACAGCAGCTCTCTCTCATCAAAGCAATTAAACTTGAACGTAGTTCTTTAATGGTATGTACGTATGTTTCATTTCTAATTGAAGTAGGGGACATTTGTAGCTGGGGACATTAGAATTAACCTTATTGTCCCTATATTATGATTCTTCCAAATTGTTTCTCCCCTCCCTCCTTTGCATATTCATTTAGGAAACGTTTTAAGCCTTATTTTGATATTGAGGAGACAGTGTATTACAAATACATGTGTAGAAATATAATTGTGTGAGAGACAGCCTATGAGTATGTTTGTTTAGAAGGATCAGCAGATAGAAACATTAGAAAACATCTACATGAATCAGACCTGGCCAGCTTTTAGCCCTGACCATGACAACTGTATGACTTTTGGAGGGGGGGTGGGATCCTTCACTGCTGTTAGAGCAGCTCATACCTATATCTCTTGAGTTGTGGGTGGATGTCTTTTATCTCTAATACACACATGTGTGAGTCCTAGGGAAGGCTGAGAATGAAACTGAGATACCAAGACTGCAGGCTTTTGTGTTTCCCTTCATTCTGTGGTTAATAAATTGTTTGCCCTTAGGTGCCTCTTTTATTTAAAAAATAATAGTATCAACACAAGCACAAAAGTCATGTAACGTGCAGCCTCTGGTTTACCAGCTACGGTAGGTGGGGTTTATTTTGCACAGCTGGTAGCATGTATGGTACTTATGAATTTTCTAACATCACTTTGTTTCTGACTTTACTGTATGCTTTTATGTAAGTCCATGAGAGGCTACTTAGAGTAAAGAAGTGCAATGGAGAGAACAAGCTTGAATAATGTGGGATAAGAGATGGGAATCCTTGGCCTTCCCAATATCACATTAATGATAATTGACCTTGTTCCCTCAGAGCTGCTGGGGATTGAATCCCAAAACTTGAGCCCCTACCTCCCGCAATCCTGGAGTTCAATCCTGACTGTTTCAAAGTTGACTCAGCCTTCATCCTTCGGAGGTTGGTAAAATGAAGACCCAGATTGCTGGGGGCAATATGCAAATAATGCTGAGAGAGGGTGCTGTAAAGCACTATGGTATATAAGCCTATCTACTACTAGCATTGCTATAAATTGCCATAAATGAGATGGAGGCAGTAAATTAAGAAACATTGATCTACCATAAGAAGTCCTCTTGTTTTGAAAAGCAAAAGGATCAGAAATGGAGATGCAGGACATAGTGAGGGCTCCCTGTTGCATAAGAAAAAGGGCGCTAGTTGTTGGAAGATGCTGAAAGCTTTCGTGCAGCTCTAAGAAAAATACCCCATTATTTGCAAGACCCACACAATTTATTTTTTTCACTGTGCTGAAAAGAGAACGCAGGGAGCAGGAGTGAGCCAAGGCAACCAGAAGGTTGAAGCTTGTTGAGAAGGCCTTGGCAGCCTTTTGGGCCACTTGGCAATGCCAAGCTTCATTCTGAATCTTAAATGGGAACCTTTGAGGGATGACAGTTTCTCCGGGTATATTGGGGATCCATATGTGAAAACAAATTTCAAAGATGTGAGTCAGCAACAGCATGTGAGTCAGCAATTCCTTCATCAAGGGGGATAAAGTGAACTGTAGAAAAGAATCCAATTGTAACGAGGAAAGTTCATATCTAGTAATATGAAGATGAGTATAGAAAGTCTATGATTTGAGAGCCTTACCCAGGCAGTCCTTATCTATATCATCTTAAATGTTATGGAAACAAGCACAAAAGATAGGGAATCTCAGAGGGCAATCTGGTAATCTCTTCATCCATTCGTTTATTAATTCAGCAAAAGATGGCCATACGCCAAGATTAGCTTTTCGACAGGTTACTTTCAAACTTTTGCATACTGCAGCTTTTCTCAGGCTGAGGAAATATAGCCCTAAATGAGAAACTACAATTCCCAGCATTCCCCAGCATTATTCATTCCACTTAAGGCTATTAGCAATTGCAGTTCAGAATATCTGGAGGTTTTTTCTGTTCTGTACGGACATTTTAAATTTGATTCTGACTCTGCAAGTTACCTTAAAAACAGCCTATTCATTTTTAAAACAGATAAATGAGTAAACGCCATTGAAACGTTGTCTGTGCCATGCTGACAGAATGTAACTCTCTAAGTCTAAGAAGATAAGATTTAGTTGATCGAATCCCCCTCATAAACAAATGCTATATCAGTTTGAAATGAGCTATGTCCTCACAATACAGTGGACCTGGGAAGCTGAGCTGGTTAATATCAGTCTAGCTCCTGCTTTAAAGGAAGTTCTGTGAAGATTGTTCTCTCCTGCAACTGAAGGCACAGATGAAACTTTCTTTCCTGCAGGTTTCCCCCCTCCCCTCTTTTTTCTTTTTTTCTTTTTAGCTATGGCTATGGGCTGTGTC
>JANHFL010001233.1:72559-87392 GCA_032468155.1 Oxyrhabdium leporinum | reverse complement strand
TCCCCCCCCCCCCCCCCCCGCACTACAAACACTAAAGATTTTACCGTTGCTGATCAGAAAGGCCAGCAGTCTCTCTGATCAGCACAGCCAGAGAATGGATGCAATGTCTACTTTTAATGCCACAATGGTTATCTCAGGTGGATGTTTGAGTAATATTTTTCAACAGGAGCTCCTACTATTCTGAAAGTTCCCCCTTCCTCTTCATTCCAGTGTTTGTTGGGTCACATCGCTTATTATCTGTCAAAGCATCAGCCCGCAGCCAAACAATTCTGTTTTCACAATTAGCAGTTGAAGGCTATTGTCAGATGATGCCTCTAGGACTAAAGGCCAGCATTGCGAGCCAACTGTTTTCTACATTAGAGCAAGATCTGAAAAGAAAATGGTTTTAAAGCATGTTCTAAAAATAAAGTAACTGCAAACTGGCTGCTTTCTGAGAAGAAAAGATTAAAAACTGTGCTTCATCCAACAATATGATAAACTTCAAAGCCACATGCTCACCCTCACATTGTATTACAATTCCTTTTAACATTTTACTCAAGGGACATACTTATGTGTCTACCAAGTAGATAAGTAGATGATTCAGATATTTTAAAGTGTGCATTTGTTTGTATTGTATGTTATTTAATACAATATTTATTCCTGTTTTTTAAGTAAGGAAGGTAATGAGGCCATCAAAAAAATTCTAAAATCCATAAGAGTTCCTCCTCCTCCTCCTCCTCCTCCTCCTCATCATCATCATCATCATCATCATCATCATCATCATCATCATCACCACCCAGCTGGCTTCCACACCTAAAGAAAGTCTAAAACCCCATTTTCCCTATTTCCAATCCAGTATCTTAACCACTACACCATAGTGTCTCTCTCTCTATTCAACTTTTTTTTTATTCAGTGTCAAGAGAAAACCTTGAGTTTTCTGAGAAGAATTCAACTAAATCGTCTTCCGTTGATTGCAGAAATTCATTATACCGCTAACAATTATATAGTGAAGAAAAAGGAGGAAGAGATGTGAGCAGTGAAGAACTTTATACTTGAAGTTAATCTCTGTGATAATGTTGTCAGTTCCATCTCATTAAAAATATAGACTCAAATTAGAGAAGGAAAGTTGGCCTATTAAATGATTAAGCCTGATCTGATATGAAAACCTCAGTGGGCATGTCCACATTTCACCACTTGCAGAAGATAAAAACTATATCCTATGGGGAAAGTAATTGCAAGGATTAAGTTTTATCTGATCAAGAAGTACTCAGTGCTTACATCCACATTTCACCATATAGTGATAGTGGTAGCCTAGGGGGGGAAATGGTAAGCAACGTTGAACAGATGCCTGCTTACAATAAATGACCTTTTGACCAGGCTCAAGGGAAGTTTCTAATGTTCTCCTAGATTCTGCCTTGAACAAAGAGAACTTCCCCACTATGGAAACAGATGCATTTTGTTGGCCAACCAAATACTGTCTGGTAAACAAAATGGAAAGACTGCAGGGTGATCCTTCAAGGCTCCCTAATGGGAAGCTTTCATTAAGACTCAGAGGAAATTTTCTATTCAGTGGGGTACAGTGTTGTTTTGTGGCACCCTGTAGCTGTATGACCTTCCATCAAAAGGCATGTTCCTCTTTTGTCATGCAGGAAAGTCAGGATTTGGCAAATCTCCCCATTCTTATGTACAGTAAGAGCAAAAGAGACTTACAGAGACTTGCCATAAGAGCAATTCCAAGCACTGGAATGTAGCAACAACTAAGCCTCTGATGGGTTTCACACATCCACAGTTTAATAATGTGGATTAGCACTCCTTAATCCACTAAACTGCATTCTCCAGATTCCACCTGCATGAGAAAAACAATGATGTTCAAATGATACAGTTTTTGGCTTCAAAAAGAAAAAAAAGAGCAGTGCGCTAAATAGAACAGTGGAAATATTGCTTTTTATATTGTCTAGATGTAGGGAATATCTGTTACTTCTCTTATGTTAAAACTGTAGGAAGGACGAAGAGGATGAGAGCTAAAGAACTAACATTTCTATTATGTGCAGCACACAATTTAGTATCTTACAGAAAGTTGGCATTGCTAATCTCTGATCACCCCTAGTCACTGGCTATGCTAAATGGAGTTGATGGGAACTGTGGTCAACATCAGGAGGTATCAGGCCATTATCAGTCAGTCTACCTAAATCTGTTCCTCTCTCAGTGGATATGGTATATTAAACTGTACCTCAAATTAATTCAGCTGCCATGGAATAATTGGAGTTGATGAGTCCAACTTATGTAAAGAAAGGGCAAAATTTCATTGCTGGATAATTTGTTGGATGCATTTATTCTTGTCCATTTGCTTCTTGTCAGTAATTTAAAAATATTTTAAATATTGAACTGTGGTATATAAAGTCTTGCACAGCCTGGTTATAATACTTGGTATTGATCTAGTTCTCATCAAAGGTTAGACTTAACAAGGTAGTGTGTTTTTGCAGGTACCATTACAAATTACAAATTGTATTTGTACCATTAGGGTTAGAATTTGGAAGAATGTTAATTGAAGATAAGCTAGGAGTGTCCAGGACAAGGATTAAGATGTTGGTCATGAGCACGATCGAATACCCTTCAATATACTGACAAATATGCTAATGGGAAGGGCCTTTGATTGTATGATCATAACCACATCTTGACTTTTTTGATGAAAAGAGTAGATACTGATAAGTTGGGCCTTATCTGTCATTCTTACAGTTCTGGGAGTCAATTTAAAACATTTCACTTAGAGCCTTTTTAAAACTTTTGGAGTCTTTTTAAAGATATTATTAAAAAAAATCTCTTAGTTGTTACTTAATATTTAGTTTGGATTTGCTAATCACTTATACCAACAGGAGTGGGTGGTATATGCATTTTTAAATTAAATATATATATAATCTATCCATAGTTCCATAGCTATACAATTAAGTCTGCCAAATGTGGGTTGCAACTACCTAGAATATCACTGGATGCATCAAAGAGAAACAGCATCATATGGAATTTTGCAGCTGAGCTCTGATATGGTGAAATGAAAAATAAATTACTGAAAAGCAGAATTAGCTGGAAGTATAACTTTATATACCTGCTAGAGTCTTTGGCTTGAACAGCAGGTCCTCAGCAGGTCCTTTCTCCTTAAAATTACACTTGCCATTAAAACAACAACAACAACAGCAAATAAAACTCAACAGTTCCTTGATGTCGGTAATGAGCATGCAATGTTATATTTTTTCTTCTTCGTAGCATTTTTCCTGCTACGAAAAATCCCGGGTGTGATTTTTTTTTTTTTAAGACCAGGAACACTGTAACAGGAATTGCCTGACCAACTTGTCACCTAAGTCTGACTTCATGGGCCTTTGACTGTGACCAGAACTCGCAATCTTCTGATTTCTAGCTTGGTGGCACAGTGGTTAGAATGCAGTACTGCAGGCTACTTCAGTTGACTGCTGGCTGCCTGCAGGTGGGTAGTTCGAATCTCCCCAGGCTCAAGGTTGACTCAGCCTTCCATCCTTCCAAGATCAGTAAAATGAGGATCCAGATTGTTAGGGGCAATATGCTGACTCTGTAAACCACTTAGAGACGGCTGTAAAGCACTATAAAGTGGTATATAAATTTAAGTGCTATAAATTTAAGTGTTATTGCTATTGCTATTGCTATTGGTGCCTTATCCAAACTGGCTCTTGTTCTGCCTATTATTATTGTGTTTCTATATCAGTGAATTTTCTTTTGGTCAAGAAGCGCAAAAGCACTGGGATAACCTCTAGCACAAACTCCTTTGTTGCATTAACAGAATGTTACTATGCTAATTATTATGCTTTATTTATTAAACTGTAATTACATTTGATAATTACAAACCTAGACTGTTAGAACTTGTACTCAAGGCCTTGAGGTCAATTTTCTACGGTGGATAAGACTATTTATAAAGCTGCATAAGAAGGGCTACCACTTCTTGATAGCATCTTGTCTGAATTAGAAATAATTTGCCTTCAGCTGTTCAGCTATTTGCTGAGGTGGGAATAAATGTAGAGATGTTACATCAAGTAGTGTGAAAATGAAGTGTTCAAGGGAGGGGGAGGGGGATTTTTAATGAAGATCCAATTGACTACCTTATTTGAATCTGGAAGCTCATTTTCTTCCACTTAATACTAGGCAGCAGATGCATAATAAGGAAAACTCTTATGAAGGAAGGGTTGTAATTAAGAGATTATATGTTGGCCTTGAATCCTTCATGTGCATCCAGATAATATCGGGCTGTTCAAAGGCTACAGAAACATTTCAAACAAGTACTTACAACATTTGTATAAATATGTAACTAGCCATATAATTATATATTAATTAATTGCACACCTTTTTCTCCGGGCTAAAAATACCAATTAAGAAAATAACAAAGCAATAAAATTATCTTTGTTCTCAAAGATGTAATGCTACAAGTCCTCTACATGTCTACTGAGTAACTGCCCAGATTAGATACAGGGAGCATAGTACAATCAGGTAAATTTAGAAATATTTATTATAACAGAAGTGAAGTGTTTACTATCATAGTTGGAAAAAATATGATCGGGTGACCTATCTCCATCCAAGAGCTAACCACAAGTCATTCCTTTCCTTTTCTCCCCTTTTAAAAATTTTTGTTTCTTAAATCAACCTTAAACTGGATAGACATATACACACACATAGGAAATTCCTTTATAACAGGCCAAAAACCAGTCACATACCAGTTATGTGTAATTGCTCCTGTCTTATATAAAGGATAATATCTCAGCTTAATTATTTTAAATGCATGTTCTGAGGGGGAACTATTGTTCAAGAAAACGTTCTGCTTCAGATATCTATGAAGATTCTCAGTCATCCAGGTCATGGTTGTCCCAAGGGTACTTTTCAAAAGGCAACTGGACCATGTTTCTCCTTGAAGACATGTCACTTCTCATCCAAGAAGCTTCTGAAGAACTGAAAAAGCTTCTTAGGTGAGAAGTGAAACATCTTCAAGGAAAAACATAGGCCAGTTGCCTTTTGAAAAAGCATCTTTGGGACTTTCTGCCTCAGAGGAAGAATGTAGAAACTTCATCCTTGTTAACATTTCTTTGAGAAATTTAGAATCATGTGGGAAAGTGATGAAAACTGTGTAAAGAAGAGCAGGTTATTTACCGATACATAAAACTTTTACACATAAATTTAAATCCTCTAGCATTGAATATATCACCTAGTCAGGTAAACTATCTTCTACTAGCAAATAATCAAGTTCAGAGAGCACCAAGGACTCCATAGCTACCAAACTTTACTGCATGTTTGCAAGTTTACAAATATCCTCTAAAATGCTAGAAATTCTTGATCTTTGCAAGAAAGCAACATTTATACTTGTAGGATATTTATTAAGTTTCAGTATCTTTCCCATGAATATAATAACTTTACAGTATTATTACTTTAATCTAGAATTTGAGATTATTTTAGAAGGGATCATGCTGAAACCAGCTTCTACCTGGGAAGGTTACTAATGTTCATGCATGGCAATCCTAGATATCTTCTCAATAGTAAGTGAGTGGGTATGTATAGGGTTGGAAACTTAATGTCAACCCTGAAGTTGCCTGACCGAAGCTGTCTTGGAGCTTCAGTGTTGCCACACTGGAGCTGAGGGATAGGGGGGGGGGGGTTAGAGATAGCTGGGGTTTTGTAGCCAAAATAAAATATTTTCTCTTGGGAACCAAGGACATTCTCATACCTGGCCCAAGGTGAGAGGACCGATGTAGCCAGGCAACCAGACAGCGTTGTGATTGGACCATGTGACTAATCATTTGGGGTTGAGGGAAAACCTTTACTTTTAATTAGGTGAAAACCACGGGAACCTTCAGAGTCAGTTTTCACCAGATCTGTGCCAATATGATATATCCAATAAAGCTATTCTTTGAGGAATCTACCTGCCTCGGAGTTTTTCTTGAATTGGATCTATTACTTGGAAGCCTGACACAAAGCCTGGGATTTCTGGGCTACCTTTCTGAACAGAGTTTTAAAATCCATCTGTCAGAGACTAAGTTTAGGGTTGTGTGCTTTTGAAATGACACCCAGGACACAACAATTGCCACATACCAGCCTCCTTTGATGCTTGTGCCTTATCAGGTTCTTCATGGGTCTTGTGGAATATCTTGCAGTCATAGGAAATGTATGTGACCTGTGTAGTCCCAATGAATGGAACGTATGTCCAGGCTTTGCTCTTACAATTAAAAAGGAGGAGACTCTTCATGTTCAGGAAGTTGGCTGGAATATCAACCAAGGGGCCACGAATCTTGGTCCTTAGAAAGTGGTGTGTTAAAATTATATCCAGATGTATTCTGGATGCTTAGTAAGATTGCATTATAGGGGTAGCATGAATTTATGTTGCCTCTGAGATGCTAGGAGAGCATAGCAAAGCAACTCTGTGAACAATAAACTTATGAACTTCCTTAAGTAACTCTCTCTGCTACACTGATGAATATGGTTATTATCCTTCTGGACATTGCATTCTCTTAATAACTTTCCTGAGACACCCCCACCCCACACCCCCAAGGTTGTTCTCCAGCTCATCATTGGGAAGAAGAAGTCCCTTGCTGCTTGGCTGGTTTCTTTATTCCTGTCACGTTAGGGTGAACTTTCTAAGAGCTACAGCTGCAGCAACCGCAGGAGGCAAGCAGGCAGTGTTCATTGTCCTTGGTGGCTTTGGAGACTAGGGAGAAAGTTCTACAGAGAGAGAGAGAGAGAGGAGCCCTCTCCTGTCACCAGCGGCCTTGTTCTTTTTCAGGCCACTTGGCAGTTTCAGATGGTGCTAACAATCAGATTGGATTTTAAGATGCAGCAGAAGCAAAATATTTCCTCAAGTTTATTGTGTACTTTATTCCATGTACACATGCTTTCCTTCTTTTGCCTGTCTTTAGGGTTTAATGAAACCTTAAAGCTTAATCTTCACATATCGGTTTCGTTCCTTTTTCCAATCTTCTATTCAGCTCCAGATTTTTTTTTCACAAATTGGAGGGGGATGAAATCATTTTCTAGTTTCCATTATTTTAGCAGTTTAATTACTGGCAGAGACTGGAAATTAGGATCATATTTCATAAAGTTAGAAGAACTGATGTGGGAAATATGTGCCATTATGGAGGGCTGTCATTAGAAATGCCGCAAGTTGTATCTTTTACCTTTCTTTGACGACCACTTCTATAATTGGATTGATAAACTACATTTAAACCCCAAAACCACCTTATTTATCTAACAATTTTATACGGCTTGCTACGTACTCCGATGTGTGAATCGCTCACACAGAAATTTCAAAAACATCCTTCTCCCAAAGAATTGTGTGGTTAACATTTTTATAATTACTTTATTTGTTTAGGGTTATATTATTTTATATATTTTTGCCATACTGAGGATTAGTAAATCACTCAGACTCAACCACCATAGGAGTTGTTGCTCTTATTGTTGTTGAAATAAAGACAGCTGGTGGGAGGTGGGGCGTATTTATTGTATTTATTCATTCAATTTCTATAGCTCCCCAGCTCATCCAAGTGAATGTGGACAGCTTACAATTCTAAGAACGTAAGTAAAAAACTCCATGAGATTTGTTGCCCATTAGAAAAGTTATCTGCTTCTGCTTCCTTTTCCTTACCTGTCATCTTTGTCTCAGAAGCTACCAATTTGAGGTCCAAGAAAGGAGGAAGAAGAATGGGGCTGGTGGTTACCATACTTTCAGTGACCTTTAGTATAACTGAGTTCTTACTTCATTTTGTTAGTGTGGCTCCATATTGCAGTTTTGCCAGCTCCCTTCCATGCTCAGAACACCACTCTCCAATTGTACCTGTGTTTTCCACATACAGTGTTTACAGTACAATTTAGCTTGTGCAGTCATGATAAGAATGTTGTATTATACAGTAAAGCCTGCAGGTATTCATGTTTGGAGAAAAATAATAATCAAATGTTAGATTTATCAATTACTTGTTAAAGCACATAGTACCACCTAGTGGCAAAATCAGGTATAAAAATTCTATAAAATAAAACCTGTGGCTTTGTTATAGGAGACGATCATATAGCATCACAGAACTACAAAATTGGGAAACTTGTAGGAGGACAGTCCTGTTAGTCTATGATGGCAGAAAATTAGGAGGAATCCAATGAAACCTTTTCTGACTAACGAATCTTATTAAAAGATATAAACTTTCACGAATCGCATCTCATGTCATCAGATGAGGAGCCAAGCATGTGGTAGAAGTGAGCAACAGCTCACAAAAGCTTATGTTTTTAATATCCCATCTGCAAAGTGACAGTGGCATTTATGAGGAAGTGTGCATAAGGTTGAATACAATATGGCTACAGTGGAAGGCGATCACCGGAGTGCATGCCAATTCATCTAAAATCGAAAGTGTACAGAATGATGGTCCACCCAATTGCACTGTATAGCACTGAGTTCTGGCCAACCCCCAAAATTGTTGAGTCTCCTTTACATGCCATGGAGATGCACTTGCTCCATTGTTCATTAGTTGGTTCCCTTCTTGACCCTGTCAGCAATGATAGTCCAGCCACAGAGGGGTGTTTCATCAATGACTGAAAATATGGGGAAAAGCCCACGGTGCGTGGCCACGTACTGTGACCACATACTACACACTGTTGCCTGCACCACCTACCATTTTAACACCGATGGCAAATGCCCACATGGAAGACCAAAGCTAAAAAACAGCAGGACACAATGAATGTGGACATGAAAATCATCCAGTTGGTCTTGGTTGCTGCGTTTGATTGTGTGAAATGGTATTCACAGATCTGAAAAATAGATGCTGTGAGGGTGTGTGCATGTAGGAAGAGGAGGAGGAGGATTCACATGGACAACTTTTGTTTTAATTTGTTGGCTAGTACTGAATGATATTTTGAGTCAATCAGACTGAATTACACTTAAATTGCTTAAGTTTTTTATTCCATCAGAAAAACAAACAAACTGGGACAAGAGCTATTTCGTTCTATTAACTGGTAGTCCTAACTTACAACCAGTTGTTTAGTGATTGAAGTAGCAGTAGCACTGAAAAAAATGATTTATGACCGTTTATCACACTTACATCTGTTGCAGCTTCCCCATGGTCACATGATCAAAAATTGGACACCTGACATGAATTTATGATGCTCGCAGTGTCTCTGAGTCATGTGATCACTTTTTGAGACCTTCTGACAAGCAAAGTCAATGGGGAAGCCACTTAGTAACATGTTACTGACTTAACAACTGCTGTGATTCACTTAACAACTGTCTCAAGAAAGGTCGTGAAATGGAGCAAAACTCTCTTAACTTATCTTATCTTATCTTATCTTGCTTATTAACATAAATTTTGGGCTCTATTGCAGATCAAAGTTATATTTTGCCAAAGTTAGGTATGTTCTATTGAGCTATAAATACTGTCTTTAATTTTAAACAGCAATTGGTGTTCCTTATGAAAGTTGAGTTTAAATAAATAAATCAAAATATAAATATTATTGCTACCACACTTTGGCCCAATTTTTTTCCATAGCTTCACTAATCCCTGCTTAACCTCATTAATTTTCTTTCTAAGAACATAAGAACAAAACTCCATGAGATTTGTTCAAGGACCCTGGATTATGTCTCTTCTGACATACTATACCACTCATGGAGGATTAGTGATTAAAACCTCCCCAGTCATCTCTAGCTCACAGCTGCAAAACACCTTTAAAAATCTCCCTTAATTTCTCCCCATAGAAATGATAATCCCCTGGTTCATCTTACAAAGCAAGAGCAGTACAAACCATGTTAGACCAATTCTAGAAACTAAAAATTAGGGCTGTGCCAAAATCCAGGGGAAAAGATGGTTTGAAGTGTGCGTGGGGACACATTTCCCACCTGTCTGCACCTGCTTAAATTAAATTCTGCGCTGTCATGTAAAACACAAGGTAAGATACAACTCTTCAATGAGTTGTTGACAGGTGTTACCTGCACACCCATGCATGCTTCAAATCACCCTTTTTTCTTTGAATCTGGATTGCTCGATAGTCATGCAAAAGATACCCAGAGCCATTTCTACTACTCCCCAAATTTCTGATGCTACCCCAATTCACTCTTTCATCTTACTGATTTTTGTTCCCATAAGATCCAAAAACTTACATCAGTGGCCTCCAATCTTTTGGGCACCACCAGGGACCGGTTCCATGGAGAAAGTTTTTTCCAGACTGGAGGGGGCATAGTTTTGCATGCTGCCTGCATCCCACAAATGGGGCTTCACTTGTTTCCATGGCCCAGTTGCTGGCATGTCAAGGACTGGTGCTGGTCCATGGGGCCGGGGTTGGAGACCTCTGGGTTATATTACTTGCTGCCCTCTCTCTCTCTCTCTCCCTCCCTTCCCCATACAAATCGTGTTTGTGTGCATGTTAATTAACAGAAAGATTTCAGTGGAGCACTTTTAAGGACTGTGTGATGTAATAACAGGCATAGAATCATGAACTCAACATGCATTTCCATAGTTGTATCTTGATTTTGTGCGAGTACCCTCACCATGATGAATGCTCATGAGGAGGGACTTCTTTTATTGAAGCAAACCTTGGTAAAATTTGGGTTCCCTTCTCCTCCTCTAGTATAGGTACAGAGACAGAAAGCCTTTGCTTCTTTCTAGTTCTATAATATTATAAAAATAAGTATTTCAATTATTTTGTGTTCCATGTGAACAAAAGCACTGCTTAATGTGACTTCTTGGTGACAACTGGCAGTTTAAACCAGATGGAGTATAGTTCTGAAGGCTTTATGCGAAGTTAAGGGGAGTAAAACAAGCCAGAGGCTTGACAGATGACTTCAAGGCCACAGATATAACATTGCCTGTGCATCTGCTGATTATTCATAAACTACTTATCTGGAAGTCCTTGGCTGATGCTAAGGCCTCCCTACACCTGTTTGAAGAAATCAGCATCCTGTACAGCTCTGAATAATTTACAGCTTTCTTGGTGTTGCTTTTATCAATAATTGCTGCAGAGAGACATTGTAAAATGTAAATGTATAGAAGAAAGGGTCAGCAATTAAAGAAGCAATAATTAAAGTAATTATGTGTGTGTCCTTATGCGAATACTTCAAGTTACTTAATATTTCTTTGTTTTCTCATGGATAATTTAACAAATAGAAATCTTTTCTGTTGCAAATAATCAAGCATACAGTCCAGGTAATTCTCAAGAAACAGATGTTCTGCAGGTGTTGAAAGCAGTTTACCCAGTTCTCCAAAATAATATAAATTACTTCCATGTAGGATAAGTGTAATTTGGTAAAGATATGTTACTGCTAAGGTTTTTATGTGACCTGGATGCCAGATTTTCATGTGGTTTGGGTTTTTTATTTGTATGTTTTCCAAAATTAAGGGGAAAAAAACCCCTCAAAGCAACAACCGTCACTAAATTAAAATAACAGGGACCAAACAAAATAACTAGGGTTAAAATCCCATGCTTTCTTACATGGGAGCAACATGTACAGGATTTATGTTTGTATACGGTTCACATGTATAGGACTATGCTGCAAATTACTAAGTGCAGGAGAAAAACCAGTAAGGCAACTGTTAAAATAGTTAAATTGCTTCCAGTGAAAATCGAAGCAATGCAGCACATCAATACAGGAACCTAAACATTATTATTTCATGTTCCTCTTCCAATTGCTCATATGCAATACATAAATAGTCCTTTGCAGGACATTACTGTACTCTGCTATAGCGAACTGTGTTAAGATCATGGCACTGGAAGGGCAGGGTTGTGGAGAAGAGTTTTTTTCCATATTTATTTCTTAACTATATAGGTACTCATATAGTACTCATATAGTTCAGGGGAGAACAGAGATCATTAGATTAGTGGATGATGCAAGAAGATGCTACAAATCACCAGTGAATAAATGTCCCTAATATCTTCTAGAAAATTACGTCATGATTGCCTGGGGAATTCTAGGAATTCTGGGAGTTGAAGCCCACCAATTTAAGGTTACTAAGGTTGAGAAATGCTGTTCTAGAGTTAACCAAGCATTATTTTGCGAATCTAACAATCATGAGTACTAGCTCTCTGTGGTTTCAAGATGATGCTAGAGTGGGGAAAGGCTGCATATGATTCTTTACTAGCTGACCATGAAAGCTTGGCAAAGATCCATTATAGCTTAACAACTTTCAAGCCACCATCAGTCAGAGCTGAGACCACAGTATACTTGGACTTCAGTAAGACAAAGTACACCACAACCCACTTCTTACTAAGACAGAACAATTTGGGATAGACAATATCACCACCAGATGGATTCGCAATTGGCTGACCAACCGCACTCAGTCGGCAGTCCTCAATGGAACTACATGGAACTAGATGGAGGGAAGCATGCATTGGAGTACCTCAAGGTTCTATCACAGGTGCAGTGCTCTTCAACACCTTCATAAATGATCTAGGTGGCATAGTACTAAGATTCCCCGCTTCCTTGAGTCTCAACACTCTGTACAAAGTGGATGTCTTTGCATGCACACAGTAGATGATTGAAAGAATCAGGCAAGATCTGAACCAGCAGTTTTCTCAAGTTTTCCAATATTTGAAATATGGTACATTTTTTATCTCTTTTACATAAATACAAATAGAAAACTCTGCAAATATGGAGAAGTAACCATATTAATTGGATTTTAAAATGGGACTATAAGGAGGGACCCATTTACAATGAAACAATGGAAAAATTAAAAACCTTTAGACACAAAATACTGGTACATTTCCTGGTACACTGAAACCATATGCATTCTTCCATAGGAGAAAATACTCATTACTTAAAGGGTAAACTACTCAGTTGTAATTTGATCTCCTTAAATTAATTTCAAAGCATATTAACTATATCAATATTTTAAACATCACTTATAAATTCAGTGCTTTCTGGACTCAAATTTGTGTTGATATAGGTGATGTTTTATCACAAGCCATGCCACATGTATGAATTTTTATTTATGGCAGCTATTCATTTGCAAAATCTCACTGCTATCATTTGGAACATGCCTGGATGTGGTGGCAACAACATGAAAAATGTTTTTTTTAATAGAATTGTTTTTGCTGTTCAACCTATTGCATGAACATTGTGAAATGTTCTGCACAGTTTCTGAGAGTTGGGAGGTTTTGAGGTGCATTCTCAAGCTAAATTAAGTCCTATCAGAAGTTTCACTGTTAACCTGTTTTAGGATTTAATTTGTTAAATGTGGGGGAGCAAATTGAGCTGCTGAAAGCAATTGATTGAACACCACATATCTTCAAATGGGGCCTATAAAATGGATCTGTGGGGTTGTTCTTTGTTTTTCCTGCTTTGAAGACTGAAATTTCTCCTGGAGGGATAAGTTTTTAAACGGAGGTTGCTGGCTTGCCCTCTGCATTGTACCTTAAGCAGCAGCTATGCTATATGTAATTGCATGTGTATGTGGTATATATGTGACTGCATATATCTGTGTGTGTGTAATTCATTTTGCACAGAAAGTGAAAGCAATCATTGTGAAGTAAAAATCTGAATAAAAATTGTTTCAAAGAATGAAAAGGAAACTCATCCTCAAACTGTGGTCTCAAATGTAAACAGTAGAAATCAATTGTCCCAGGATGGAGAACTTTTTCAAAAAACCATAGCAAATATTAACAGGACTATTTTATTTGATTCCATCAACTGGTGATAGCTTGAAATCCCTTGGTTAGGATCCTTCCTGGCTTGGATAAAAGTGCCTTGCATTAGCTTTCCAAAATTCTCATTTGTGGCCTCTGTTGGAAAAGAATTCTGAAGCTAAGGAATTGCTATAATGAAAATTGCCCTCGCCAATCATACAGCAAGTAGTTAGTCCCAAGAAACTGTTAACGTGCTGGATATTAACCTGGCTTGGACTGAATGAAGCGGGCTGCTGCTTGGAGGATTTGGATTAAAGCAAAATAAAACTTGCATTAAGTGACTTAAAAAACAACAACCCGCGGACCATGTTTAAATCCGTGGGTCCATTTTGTGAGTTTGCAAAATTCTGAATCAGATTGTCACAAGAGATCCCGTTTCCCCAACAAATACTCTTTATGAAGGGTAAATCAAGGGAAGGGAGGGCAGCAGAAAAAGCATGCTATAATTCCATAATTTTGAAAAAAAAAAACCTTGCAGTCTTAATTGCTTAATCTTGTGCTTCTACTTTAAGAATAACTTTTAGTCGAGTTGTACGCTTCACTCCTGGGCTTTGCGCTTTTTCAAAAGACTTGGAAGGATTTGCTGCGGTCTCACCCAAGGAGCAGAGTTGGGAGCCTTGGCGCACAAGGACCTGGGTAGGATTGTTACTGGACACGCAGCCGCTGCCTCTCCCAAACAGCAGCCTCCAGTTGCAGAAGAGCCCCAGCGGCCCCTCCTTCCCGCTGGGGTTGAGCTGGAGGGACTCAGGGCCAGATGTCTCCCCTGCAATGCTCTCGCCACCATCCTGCACCCAGGCAATCCCCAGAAGAAGCGGCCAGCTGTGGGAGACAAGGGAGGTGCCATCCCAGCCAGTGTGCCTTGCAAGAGATCCAAAAGTATCAACAGAGCTCCTCATTCTGAAGCTGTCCTTCACTCATGTGGTTCACGATGTCTGCCTGAAATACATCTGAGGAATTGACGTGACCTGGGAGTCGACAGCACTGCTTGCCTTGCAAACAGCAGCTGAAGTGGTCCTCGGTGAGCTCCTAGGAAATGTCTATGTGTGTGCCTGCCTTCCCAAGGACATCCAGTTAACTCGGCGGCACCGTGGCCTCCAGGATGGTTTGGGTTAGTTCCCTTCCTCTGATTTCCTGGGCTGAGGAGGAGGTACATTCTAGGGCTACAGAGCTGCAAAGAAGCATCCCGGGACTGCTTTGGAGAAAG
>JANHFL010001233.1:53319-67227 GCA_032468155.1 Oxyrhabdium leporinum | reverse complement strand
GGGGAACCACCAAGCACATGTGAATTAAGGCACAATTTCACAACATTAGCCAGTCTGTTTATAGTTACCATATTAGTTCACATTGCAGCTCTTTACATGTTGTGGATTTGTAGGATGTTGAATTGAGCCAGCATTAGGCCTCTTACAAAACCAGAAACAAGCATATGTCACCTCAATCTTTATTTTGGTTTAGATAATCTTGGTGATGCCAAATCCTTAAAGACAAGTGGATTCATATTCTTTGAGATTATCTCACAGCTGTGCAAGTGCTTGAACCTTGAGGCTGAACAAATTTAGGGAGTACAAGTGTTTGTTTTTGTCTAACATTTTGTGCCAGGATTAAACTTGCTATGGTTGATACTGTGGTGGGAAGGAGAAGATGTTGTACGCTTATCTCTCTAGGAATTTCTGTTGTAAGGCTACGAACCTGACCTCCCTGTTTCACATCAACAATTTACAGGATGCTGCCAAGAATCTTGTCTGCTATTTTCAAACCCTCACTAAATTACAGGAAGTCCTTGCTTAGTAACTGTTTGAATGATGGCGCTGAAGAAGTAACTTTATAAGTGGTCCTTGCGCTGATGTCTATCCTAGAATCCCCACAGTCATATGAACAAAATTCAGAAATGCTTTGCAGTCATTGTAGCATCCAATGGTCATAATGATTGCCATTTGCACACTTCAAAGCTGGCTTCTGACAATTAGAGACAATGGAAAAGCAGGAAGTAAAATTGCGAGTTTTGGTCACATGGTATCTTGTTAAATGACCACAGGTGATTTGCTTAATGACCATAGCAGAAGTGAGGTCATATGTCTGTTGTGGTTATATTGTCTTGACGTATATGATGTCTCACTTAATAAGCACATCACTTAGCAACGGAGTTGCTGGTCCCAATTGTGGTCATTAAGTAAGAAATAACTAATGAGGGAGAGTACATGTGCCTTTGGGCTCAGCTTCATTAGTATACTGATACCCCAGGAAGCTGCTGCTTTTTTTTTTTCATTCCCTAGAGTAATGTATCTCCGCAACTAAAATGTATGGACTTCAACTCTCAGAATTCCCTAGCCAATAGCCTGGATGGGGAATTCTGGGAATTGAAGTCCACCCATGTTAAAACTGTTGTGGTTGAGAAGCCCTGCCCAAGAGAGACAAAGGAACTTGGATGACAAACCCATGAACTTAGAGCTCTATTATGTGCCCTAGTTGCTGTGGTACCAAGGTTCTCATAGTGCAAATCATGAGGTCACAACATCACAAATGGCATGTTAGACCACACATCCATCATAGCACAGAACCAAGTGAGATGCTGGTAGCCACAGTGACTCATTCTCAAACACAAGGAGGCTGATGGCACTGAAGACTACCAGTGGAACAAAGTGAAATGATTTGCAAAATTATATATACAGTTCAGATGTAAGGTGTCGTGTGAAAGATAATTAAGGACTTCTCTTTTTATTACTTATCAATTCATAGCTGCTGATCAAAGGAGGAGAATTCAAGAAAAAGCACTAGGCTTCTGTTCAGAAATGGCCCAATTGATAGGACATAAGGCCAGAACACCTCCATGAGAGCAACCTCTTAGTCCAGCAATTTGACCAGTGGTTGACACAGTCATTCAATTTTCCCCCATCCCAAATTAGGGAGACAGATAGGTAGTTGTTCTCTCACTGGCAAGTATAAGGGGAAATTAAATGGGACAGATTTACCAATCTCCTTCCTAAACTTGTTTCACATTGAAACATTAAGTACAGTACCGGTCACTGGTCTTGTTAACTGCAGTAGAAGTAACAAGCAATAAACTCAATAAAAAGCCCCAAGGCCAGCAAAATATACACTGCTTGCTTTTCTGCCAATGCAAGGACTGATTGATAATATTTTAATACAGCCATTGGGCTGCGCCCTTAGATTGTAGATTGAATCATCTTACCGAAAGATATCTGTAGATATTTATGGTTGGTCCCACAGACAGATGTTTAGACTGGATTTGGCATTTTTATCCACCTATTGAGTCCTTCCCAAGGACCTGGGATCAGCAGATGTGATCATTCGATGGTTTGAAAGGTAGAGTCACAGGATGTATTTCTGACATTCAAAGGAAGCAAACCAGTCTGGGTATGGCATTTTTGGAAACCTTTTTGTTCAGTCTGTTGAACAGAACTAGGCATACTTGCCTTGAGGTACCATTGCACAGTAGTCAAAATAAGTCAGTTTACAACAGTAATGATTAAAAAAACTAATCCTCCAGCACAATGACAGATATGTCTTATATCTTCTAAGTTAACATAATAAAAAACAAACATATATTCTGAAGGTTAAGCCCAATTCTTCCATTGTTAGGATATAATTCCCAAACCACAAGGATGCAGATTCTCAGATTGTGCCAAACACCCAGGTGTTTCAATGATTCATGACTTTTATCTGTACTCCCATTCTATAATTAAAGCTGGAGAAGTTGCATTGTAAAACAGGTGGCTTTTGCGTGATAATCTTTCCCAAAATATGATAGGAAAGAATACCCATTTTAATTATTTCTGCAGAAGTCTGAACAAAACCGTTACACTACAGTGGTGACAATAATTAAGAGATCGATATACTCTGTGCTATCTTGTATAGATGATCTAAGGAATCACCCATCATAAGCTGTAATGTAATTTGTTTGTTATTGGCACAGTAGCAATGCACAAGTAGCTTTGTTTTACAAGAGTAAGCCACAATGTGAAAACAATTTATTGCCTATTATTGCAATTGTGGCCTAATGTCATATATGAACAATAGCAAGTGTCTGTTTATGGTTTCTTGGAATATTCCTCATTTTTCTGTGTGCTACTCTATCTTTGATCAATACACAGAACTGCAAGTCAAGAACACCTCAAGTAAAAGAAATAAACCATGAATTTCCTGAATGACCACAGATGAATCATAAAAACCTTTCTTGTCTATTAAACTGATTCTGGCTTGGAGGTTTGTTCTTTTGCTTATCCGAGAAACTATTATTAAAGCTTTGGAATTTGAGTTATTGAATAGATTTGTAATAATAATGTAATATGTTAATTCAGGTACTATTCTTCTGCTGTTCATTGAGTAACGTTCATGAAGCAATAACCTTAAGCAACTTTAATCAGTTCCTTCCACTGGTTAAGGTATAATGAGATCCAAAGAGTGACAACTATCTTTATAACAGGAAGATCCATGCTTCATTTTGGTTTACTCATCTGCTGTCTCTTCCAACTACCCTCTCTGCAATGAATGACCAAAATCAACTTCTCCGTGCCTTGTGCTTTAAAACACAGGGCACTTTTCCTATACATTGTCTACTTGTCGTCTATTAGTTTTTCAGTTTACAGAGAAGACTGTTGTTGTCTTGATATATACAGCCAGATTGTTCCAATATTTAATATTCAAAATAATATGGCAAAAGTGGCCTTTCCCCCTTTGACCTGGCAGAAAGCTATAGCAGCATGTTTTCTGCTTTAACTGTCATTCCCAATCATGCATTAACTCTCTCTATTTTAGCTTTGCACTGAGTAGTGGTGTCCTGATTTTGGGGGTGCATATGTGTTAAATGTAGTGATTGGCTAGAGTTGCTGCCCTCCCCATTCTTGAATGTTACCAGAGGGTAGAGTGTGAGAAGATGGCACGTTTTAGCAGGTGACTGGACCACCTCTCCTGCTATGTATGTCTCTGTCAAAAGTCATCATCAGCTGTTTTGGGGAAAGGGAAGGGAAGGGAAGGGAAGGGAGCCTTCAGACTCCTTGCTTTCTCCAGCAGCTCCTCAAGCCTGCTGATTAGTGGAGGAACAGTGCTCGGAGACAAAGGGGAAAGATTGTGCTTTTACCAGTTTGAAGGGGCTAAGAAATGCCAGGCTGTTTCCACCTACCACAGTCCATTTGACTGTGTGCCACATGGGGACATGCACACATCAAAGAGAGTGCTGGGACATTTGTTTGTTTGTTTGTTTGTTTACTTATTCATAGATTTGTCTGATTTCTATGGCCATCCATCCCACTCAATGGCTCTGTTTTTCCACAATTAAATGCCAGTGGGGACACAGAATCCCTGCTTCTCATGGAATCTTAATATGTACAGCTTTCTCTACAGGAATTAGAATGTGGTATTGGCTTTCTTTTGAAACTCTTGATAAAGAGAAGATGCAATTTAATACTATACACATAACTCCTAGGCTTAAAAATCTGTAAGGATTGTGACTATAGCGTTAATCTTTAATATATGTTCTTAACTTATGTTTTGTTTTTCTAGAGCTGCATTAGAGAAAGATGCATATAGAGAAAACCATTTCTAATACCTTCTTTCTTTCTACTGTTAAGGAAATAGGAAGCACTTGCAGATAGAGCAAAAGACTATGATACTTTTGAATTTTGGAATTGAGAGAAAGAAGTGTAGCATAGACGTCTCTTTCTTTATGTTGCTATATCTCTATAGCATTGTGATACAGATAGTTCTTGACAGATTAGCAGAATGGAGGCAACCCATGACAGTCATAAAATGGGTTGGTCACATGACTGTGGATTTTACAACTTGAGAGGGGGTGATTGTTAATGTAAACTAACTAGAAAAGCCACTGTGGCACAGTGGTTAGAACGCAGGCTACTTCTGTTGACTGCCGGCTGCCTACAATTTGACAGTTCGAATCTCACCAGGCTCAAGGTTCCATCCTTCCGAGGTAGGTAAAATGAGGACTCAGATTGTTGGGGGCAATATGCTGGCTCTGTAAACCACTTAGGGAGGGTTGTAAAAGCACTGTGAAGCGATATATTAGTCTAAGTGCTATTACCATTGCTATTGCTAGAAGAGGGATGCTGCAAATGGCTGTAAGTGCTGAGTGCTCAAACTGCGGTCACATGACTGCAGGGAGGGAATAATCACAACTTCAGATCTGGTCATGTCTCCTTTTTCAGGTAGGTTGTAACTTCGAATGGTCACTAAGCAACTGGTCATAAGTCAAGGATGATCTGTATAAGTTATTATAAATTTATTATGCATGTGTATATTCTAAAATAGGCGTGTCCGGCCCATAGGCTGTGTTCTGCAAGTCGCTCTGGACAGCTAGTAACGTGGCCCCACAAGATATAATAAAAACATCAAACAATAAAGGAAGTTTGTTATTTATATACATTAACAATAAACTAATCTTTTATATGTAGCCCAAGATATTTCTTTTCACTCAATGCGGCCTAGGCAAGCCAGAAAGTTGGACAGCCATGCTTTAAATCAATAGAATGCAAAGGAGAGGAAATCATAGAAACAATAGCAGACGGAACATCTTGATGTGAGTTAGCAATCAAAAGGCTGAGTTACTGAGAACATAGCATTAGATACAATAGTAGGTACATAAGAACAGTCTTAAGAAGTATAAACAGGAAGAATATGAACAAAATATACTTGTAGTATTTGTGGTTTTAGCTGAGCTCCATCTGAAAGACTTAATCTTGTCAGTGATGAGAGAAAGATTCAGTACAATACTGTTGAGGCTGTTAGTATAACAATGAAAAAGTAAACAAGAAAATTAATGGTGGAGGAAGGAGAAGGAAGAAAGTATGGAAATGGCCCTGTTGTTTTCCTAAAACCCACCATCAGGAGATGAGGTTTTTCTCCCAAAAGCTAAAGTAGAATAACATGAAAAAAAGAAAAGATGTAGGAATCTACAATTTCTGTAGCAGTATATGCTATATGAGAATATGGAGTTGAAGGTTGTTTGCTAGGTGAAATAAGAATAGTATATTATGGAAATAGAGTTTTATATCGTTTTAACTATTTGTAGCCCCTTCAGAGTTATACACATGTGATGGGTGGCTATATAAATTGGAATAATAAATGCCTAAATAAGTAAGTAAAGAATGTGTTAGGATAAACTGAATGTTTTGCAAATGATTTGATGCCACGTGAAAAGTCAGATGTTGTTATTTCCCACTTTTTAAAATATGTAACTCAAGGCATTACTTTAAATATATAATTCAAGGCATTACTTTTTCTTGGTTCTTGCACGAATTTATGGATAAATATGTAAAGAATGCTTGTGATTTGTTAGAAGTTGTGTTGATACACAAAAATGTGTGTGTACTTCCACAGGCATCTCTTCCTAATCATGATGATACCAAAATAATGATACCTGCATTGTGATAACATGACTCAAGTGCACTTTCATACTTCGTGCATCGTGATAACCCACACAAGTATGTCAGAGAAGTCCTCTTAATTACTTCCTCCTTCCCCCTTCAACTAAAGTATGTGTATTTTAGTATACATATGATATCATGTTGGTGGTTGAGAACCCGGATGATTTGGTGCCAATGTTACACTGCGTAATGCAACAAGGGATACTGGCATTAAAATGAAGGTGCCCAAGATCAGCGTAGCTTTTTGACAGGGAAAACTGAATTAACATCAATTGCGAAAAATTAGAGCTATTACGGGAATTTACGTACATCGCTAGAATGTTTAATGAAAATAGGGAAATGAATGGAGAAATTTTAACAGCTATTAACAGAAAGGTAGTACTTATTTGTGGTTTGTTATGAGTAATGAATGCTTGACAAAAGAAGCAAAAGTGTCAGTGTAGAAGAGTATACCTCTGTCCTCTCTGTAATAAGGAAGTAAGAGTTGGATATGCCAAGGGGAAACATTAAAAATAAGCTGAATGCAAAGAGAATGGGGCGCTTAAGTATGTATGAGGCAAACAAAGAGATAAGATCTAGAAACTATGGCGCTAATGAATGTGGACTGGACTCAGAAGTGATTAACAAAAAATGTTCTTACAGTGACTTAGTCATATAGAGAAAAGTGATGAAGATTAAATCACAAAATATATGAAGGAAGACTGAATGGATTGAAGAATACAGCGTAACCAGGGGTGGGCTCCTGGGGGTTTGCAGGGCTTCGGGTGGACCCTTAGCGAAGATTCTGTGGGGTTTGCTGAACCCCCAAATCACACTCCTGGCTAGCCCTGCCCCTCCCAGGAGTCTCCCCACAGCTGATTTTGGATGCAGGTAAGTGCAGGGTGTGCGTGGAGGCTCAGGGAGGGCAAAAAATGGGCCTCCCGGAAGTTAAGGAAGGCAGGAAACGGGCTCGTTTCCAGCCTCCAGAGAGCCTCTGGACCATGGGGAGGCCATTTTTGCCCTTCTGGAGGCTCAAGCAAAGCCTCCGGACCCCAGGGAAGGCTGGAAATGAGCCCATTTCCAGCCACCAGAGAGCCTCCAGACCGTGGGGACGCTGTTTTCGCCCTCCCGGAGGCTCAAGGAAAGCCTCTGGACCCTGGGGAGGGCAAAAAACCCCACCCCCATCATGGTTCAGGAGGCCGACTAGGCCATGCCCACCATGATCACACCCACCCAGCAACCGGACAGGGAACCCATTGCTGAAACTTTTGAAGCCTACCTCTGAGCATACCGCAAGAAAGTTGTGCTTGGACAGAATTTATAAAATTCTTGGAAACAGACAGATAAGAGTCAAAAGCCATGAATGAATTAGTCTATGGATGCAGTAGAAGGAAGAGTGGTTTATGAGGGTACAAAGAAAGGAGAGATGCAATAAATTGTTTATGTATAGTTAGATTTAGTTAGATTTCTTTTTCTCCTGTCTCGTGACCGCAGTTTCTTTTGTGTATGACTATTTGTTTTCCTTGCTTTGCATAACACTGTTTAACACAAGATAAAGTTTTGCAAGGGGTGTGTTTGTATGTGTGAGAGAGACAATATGTGTGTGTGTGCATGTACACCCACGCAGGTGGGCTATATACAGGTAGTCCTTACTTAAAGACTCCAATGGGGAGTTGCAACTTCATGCTAAGCAACATCATCATCATTATGTGAAGCTTTATGTGATCATGCTGCAATGCTAATGTCAGTTCCATTGTAGTTGTTAAGTGAATCACCAACAGTCATTAAGCACAACATCCCAAGGCCATGACTTGTGACTTCGTGCCAACATTTCCGTTGACTATGCTTATTGGAAGCTGGCTATGAAGTTCACAAATGGCAATTATGTGGCTGCAAGACACTGTAGTCGTCATAAATGCATACTTATTGCTAAATAGCTGAACTGTGATCCTATGACCACTGGGATATTGTAATAGTCATAGGTATGAGGACCAGTAGTAAAACTACCTTTTCAGTGCCGTTATTTCCGTTTCAATGGTCACTAAACACAGCAGTCATACCTGTGTTTCTCCCAAAATAAGACCTATCCAGAAAATAAGCCCTGGGTTCATTTTTATACATGCGTCCCAAAATAAGCCCTAGTTAAGACCCCAACCATTCCATTGCACCTGGTTGCATAAGGTGGGAGTGAGGTGCATGAGTAAAAATCAAGCTAGGACTGCCCCACGTGCTCCTCACCCTTTTACCTTACAACAGTTGCAGCCAGGCCTCCCACACCCTGACACCTGCCTCACCTTGCCAATCCACTTCTTCTGCAGCCGCTTGTCACTGCTTGCACACATCACCCCTGCCTACATTTTGCTGTCAGAGACCTTCAGAAAAGGCCTCTGATGGTGAAAAGGCCAGGTGGCACCACACTCATCAATCTGGAGCTTGTTTCTTGGCTGCAGAGACCTTTCCTGAAGTCCTCTGATGGCAAAATGGAGACCAGGGGTGTCACATGTGAGCAGCAGCAAATGGCCGCAGAAGAAGTGGGCTGGCAGTGGCCACAAGGACTCCTGCTGGGTGGGGCTGGCAGTGCCTCCGCCATGAGGTGAGACAGTGGAAAAGACACCCCCCCCCAAAATAAGACCTAACTCCTCTTTTGGAGGCAAAAAAAAATAAGACCAGTTCTTATTTTTGGGAAAACATGGTATATACACACGTACACATAGAATTTTTTTTTTAATTGTAATAGTTTTGTTGTGGAGTCCTCAGAGATGGAAAAGAAAGTCCTGGATAATAACATTACTTTATAATAATCATCACCATATGTAAACCGGGAAGTTTTTTAAAACCTCTCACCAGTAAACTTAGTCTTCATCTGCTAGCAAAGTTTAATGCCTCACCAGACTCTACATCTGAACCATCTAGGACCAGGAGATATGTCTCTGCTTTGAGGGAAGACTACTTAGGTAGTGGTCTTACCTATATTTCCTTTGAAAGAAAGTAGTGGAGCTAACTTGGAAATCAATATGCAGAATTTGGCCATAAACCTCTATTCTGTGGCCATAATCAAACCAATTCAGCTGGGGGGTGGGGGACATCCAGTTGAGATTTCAAAAAGGGCTTCCCACCTCACACTTTTCCATTTTGGCAAGACTGAAAACTGATTTTTAGGAGACGCAGTTTGAAGATGCCTTTGCCGGGATTACTTATTGGTACGGCCTCGCTGACTCTTTCTGACAGGCTTGTTATAATGTTAGGAAAACCTTGTTTCAAAGATGTCAAATGTTTGTTCCTCAGAACATATTATTCAGGCAGAGCAACAATTAACCCTGATTAACACAAGAGAGAACTGAGGAAAAAAACAACAAGAGTAAAGATCATTGTAAGCTTTGTGGCAACTTTCTGAATAAAGGGTTGTTTCTATGGTGATTCATTTGTTGAAATTTGGAGTTAGTTCAATAATCACTTCAATCATCTTGAATGTTCGTTATGTCAGAATCTACTTAGCAACTGATAAGATTTGGAATAGAAATAGAATACTGTAAGATGCTAGTCGTGTCAGTTGTTCATTTATCATAGCTCCTTTAGTTTTCTAACCAAAAGCAATATGAGACATAAAACATCCTTTTTATTTTTTTAAGCTCTCCCTACCATTCTTTTCAAGAGAGAGTGAAACATAGAAACATATGCAGACAGCCTAATCTAGCTTTTATGACATTTAAATATCATAAAGCAGTGCAAAGATATTAGCAATCCAGATTTTTGGATTACAATGCCCATGATCATGAACACTAATGGAGTCAGAGTCAAAATATTTGGATAATATTAGATTGCCTAACTATGCCATAGTGAAATGACCTTAATAATCATTTCTTGTCTGCAATAAATGTAAGGAACTATAGGGATTGGTGATAGCAATAGGAGCATGAAGGCTAGAGCAGCCTTTCTCAGTCTTGATGACACCATCCATAATCCTAGCCAATATGGTCCAAGTCTCCTTAGCATTCTCAGAAGTTATAGCTTCCAAATATTCTGGAAGGAAACCACGACAATTTAAGAGATATTTTTGTAGTGTAAAGATGCCGTCTCTTTCTGGCAAAACCGATTTTGTTCCCAACCCACAATTTCAGCAAAAGATTAGCACTCTCCACATATTCAACACATGAACAAATGTGCTGTGGTGAGAGAAAGTATTGTGTGTTTGTGTCAGTGTTCAATCTGCACATGTTTACTTCAACATGTTTTATGACCTTATGCAACCAGGCGTGATCGCTGTTCTATTCCATACAGGGCAATTCCAAACCACAATCCTACTAAAGCAGTCCACAGCTATCTTGGGTTCATTTTTTTGCCAAACTTAAAAATGAAAAAAAAATAAAAAATCAGCATGCAATAGTGGCCAGTTACTCAAACTACAGCTGATCAATGGAAGAATAGAAAATGCCAGTCAGTTATCCTGAAAAAAACAAGAAAAAACACTATTTGTTACATCACAGGGGGAAAAAATAAGATAAATGGTTAATATACACACTTGTGCTTTTAGTTCACATTGCTTGCCTCTGATTGTGTGCAGAAAAATCTGAGGCAGAAATGCTTTGAGGTACAGAGCTTTATTTTGTTCTGCATTTAGAAGCCTCTTGAAAACTGTGAAGGTGAAAAGAGAGCACATTAACATTTTTACAACCAGGTGTTTTATCCAGTACTTCTGACCACGGCTGCAAGCTGCTGCAGGAGATGGAAGCGAGGACATAGGTTCCAGACAGTTAGAGTCCAGCACCAGGAATAAGATGCTGAAGTTTAGAGACAGGAGATGAAATGTCACAGAAGTCCTCATCAATAGGTTTGTAATCCACTCTCCACAGACATACACATACACACACCATAAATCTTGCAGAGTTGCCCTATTAGAAAGAAAAGACCACTTTCAGATAAATCCAAAACAATTCAGCTTTTAAATATTGATACAATGTAAAAATGTCAAAAATTGGAGCTGGAAACCAATTGTGGAAGTATGCAAGATGAATCGTAATACTTTTTGCAAATGTTCTTCCTTTCCTTTCTAACACTGTATGAAAGAAGGCTGACTGAAGGAAAAAAGCTTCATGGCTGTTGATAGTCACTTTAAAGGTAATGATGAGTTTCGTGGCACCAGTCCCACATGTGTTACAGCAAGAACATTAAAGTAGAATTTAAAAATAGTTCTGCTGTGTTTTTGCTCATAAATATTCACACTTATTTATATTGTGCAAATTCTTAGGCTTCAAATCATTCATCTCTCTTTTTTTCCAAATATATACTAGGTGACTTCAGCTGAACAGTTCAATTTTTGCTTCATCAGTCCAATGCACTTCGTTCAAAATGTTTCAGCGGTCTTTCAAGATTTTCTTCTCCGTACCTTCTATCATAACTTTGGTAATCAGAAAGAAGTTTTCTTCTGCCAACTGTGACATGCAAATCCTTGTTCTTTTGCTAACAGTGTACTTTAGATCTGTGGACAACCGCTCCAGTGTCAGCTAAATTTTTCAGTAGATAATTTGCAGTGAAGTCAGGATTCTGTTTTCCAAATTTGACCAGTTTTGAGGCAGGTGTATCACACCCTTTTTAACAATTTTTTTTAACAGTTTTAAATTAATATCTGAATAATTTAGAGATTTATTATCACATTCCTCTACTATCTTCCTTTTTTTTTAAAATGTTTAGACACTTATGTAAAGGTGCTATGGGCTTAAAAGCGGACAGAGCAACAGTCACAACTGGAGACAATAGATGGCTTTAAGTATTTAGCAGAGCAAAGGAGATCTAGGACTCCAGACAGGGGGTTCCCCAGTTCAAGTTTGCATTCTCCATGGAAGCTCAGTGCATGCTTTGGGACCAGTCACCCTCTGTCAACTCAATCTATCTCATCAGGTTGCTGCAGGGGTGCGGGTAGGAATAGAGGAGTAAATGTGAATGTCTTACTTTGACTTGATGGAAGAAAGACATGATTTAAATCTGATTCGAACAACAGTGCTGATAAGAACCAGTTGCCTTATTTGATGAATGGTATAGAAATATCAGGGAAATACTTGTTTAGATGAGCTGATTCTTAGTTTTCAAAAGTCACAAATAGTTAATCTGTTCATAACATTTTTTTTCTTCAAACAGACACACCCACCACTTATGTGTCTAGGTAACATTCTAGATCCCTATTTCTCAACCTTGGCAACTTTAAGATATGTTGGCTGGGGAATTCCGGAAGTCCACATATCTTAAAGTTGCTAATATTGAGAAGCACAGATTTAGATAAAGCATTCAGTGCCTGGCTTGTTCGAAGCTCCAGAGCTCATCCAAAATTCAGCCCAAGGACCTGACTACCAAACGGTCTCAAGGAGGCTTTCCTGTTTGGCACTGGGTGGCATACCTTATTCAGCACCTTGGGCAAATACAGCAAACGTGCTTAGGGAGAAATAACATTGTGCTTCTGAAGCGGGCAACACTTTAGTGATTTCTGGGTGGAAAAATTATATTAAGGTGCATACCATGCTGGTTTAAAAATAGTTCTTCCAAACCCCCGTCCCCTTTCGAACCACACCCCCTCTGGGAACACAAACAAATACAAAAGGAATCTGGATCATGGGACTCTTTGGACACAGATTCTAACAATCTTTTCTTGTCATTGTGATGCCAGTGAAAAGACAGCATGTGGCTGGAGATATTCCACGGCTCTGGATGCATCCCATTGTCAGAGCAAGGGAGAGCATCCTATGTGATGAAATCCATGCCCCGTGGTTTGGAAACAAAAGAAAAACCAAAATGCCTTGAATGGAGCTGGTTTTTGGTGTGTTTTTTTCAAATGTGTGTAATGTATTTCACACGGGAGGTCACAGAAACAGCGCTGTACTTCAAGATGAAGCAAACTTTTAGATCAATGAGCACATTTAGAACATTGAGAGCATGTCTGAGTGCTCTGACAAAATGGCTAGCACGAGAGGCATGGCTAGTCTTAAAACCAAAGAGCAAATGGTGGAGTTATATACGCTGCCATTCCCTCCACTCCCCCAAGATTTTCTCAATTACCCTGGTTTAAATTTGGTCTTGTCCTCTGGCTCAGTGAAGAACTACTCAGCAAAACCTTCAACTGTCTTTTTCTTTAAGGCTCTGTGGGGCCAGAAGCATTTGTATATATGAGGTATTAAAAAGTGCCAATTGAGATTAATGTTTTGCTTTGTAGCAAACTAGTTCCCATTTATTATTTGGAATTTAATTAATCCTTTAAAAGGGATGTACAGGTACAGTAGTTCTAGGCTTACAATTATTTGTTTAGCAACAGTTCAAAGTTACTAGTTCTTGCATTTACATCTGTCACTGTGTCCCTACAGTCATGTGATCAAAATTTGGTTGCCTGGCAACCAGCAATATTTACAATGGCTGCAGCATCCCAGGTTCATGTGGTAGCTATTTGCAATCTTCCTAGTCAGCTTCCAACAAGCAAAGTCAATGGGGGAAGATGGATTCACTTAATGATGGTCTGATTCACTTAAGGACCCTGGCCAAAAAAAGAACATAAAATCTAGTGTAACTCACTTAACAACCACCTCATTTAGCAACAAGAGGTTCAGATACCATTTTGAGTCATAAGTCGAGGACTACCTGTAATCAGGAGGGGCAGGAAGATTGGGGAATGTCAAAGCATCTGTTTGTGAACCATTAATGAGTATCATGTTACCAACTCCTGGATTGTGTTTTTTGTTGTTGTTCTTGTTCCTTTAGACTCTCCTCCTAAATGACCACTGCCTTGCTAAAGAAGCTGAGGGTAAAGTTGATAGA
>JANHFL010001231.1:210406-221894 GCA_032468155.1 Oxyrhabdium leporinum | reverse complement strand
AGGTATGATACCCAGATACCACACTGTTCACACAACGATATGTTTGTATAAAGATTTAAAAATAAAAAAACTTTACAAAGCAAAGAAGTGTGAAAAATGGTTTTAAGTCACTTTTTTCAATGCCATTGTAACTCTGAACAGTAACTAACAGTAACTGCTTGAAGTTGAGGACTTCGTGTACTATAAAGGTGTTATGCGGGCATACCATGGAACTCTAATACTGAACATATCGCTGCATTGTGGACCAGTTGAAACTTCTGGATACTCTTCAAGGACATATAGCACATTGCAATAAAGAAGTAGAAGGGGACTAAGGCATGAGTGACCATAAGCAATACCTCTTGATCTAGGAATTGGTACCACTGGTGCATAAGACATAATTGTGCAAAGCTTCTCCTGACCACGCTGCCATCTGCTCAACTGTTACCCATCCAGAATCAATTACAGAAAATCATTGGATCAAGGTTGAGCTGAAGCCAATTCCTTCTCATCCAGACCTATACATCCTCCAGACCCTGAGAAAGCACATCAATAGTATCACTTAAGTGGTTCAGGCAGATGTACCTGAATATGATCAGTGTACTTAATTTTAATATTTCAGTTAAGTACAAATCAGACCAGAGGTTTCCAAATCTTTTCAGGACAGAAAAAATGATAGTTAAAAAAATTATCAGAAACCCTACTCAACAGGGGCATCTTTAGTGATAAAAAAATGGGTTCATTTTGTTGGCCTTAGACTCCCACATAACGTCATCACGTTTTTTTGAAAACTAGAAAAGTTTGAAAAAAACTTGAATTATATTTAAAGAAATCCATAAAATTGAAAAGTAGCAAAGTTGTTGCCAAACTAATTAGTATAGTAGTCCATATTCAATCCCTAAATTTTACATCCCTGAATTTATATTTAATTCATTCTTCTTGAATGACCATCAGTTATATTATGCATACATAATCACAACCCATGAGTGTCATATGACTTCAAAAAATCTTATAAAGTATTATAAAATCTTATTGAAAACTCATACGGTTAGCATTCCTAACATCTCTATGTATCCATAGTACTGCTGGGTTGGATTATTTGTATTATTAACCCTAACATTTTGATTACCTCCAATAGGAAGATAACTTTTAATAATTTTACTCCATAAGAAACTGGATAAAAACTTTTGAACTTAAAAGCTATTCAATTCCAGAAGCACAATAAAAAAAAGCTACAGATTTTTAATAGCAACAGCAGACTTATATACCATTTCATAGTACTTTACAGCTCCCTCTAAGTAGTTTACATTTAGCATATTGCCCCCAACAATCTAGGTCCTCATTTTACTGACCTTGGAAGGATGGAAGGCTTAGTCAACCTTGAGCCAGTCAGGATTGAACTCCTTAATCAAACTTTTTAATCAAAAAGTTTTATAATAAAATTTGTGAACATTTTCAAGGAATATTAAGATCTAACATACCAAATCCTTGGTATGTTAAGGTGCATAATAAAAGGAGAACCCTGTATTGTTTATATTCTTCTAATAATAGCTATAGTGTCTTGCTGAGCTAGATAGGTCTGTCCTACATCCTGCAATAGGAAAATTCTTTGGCAGGAAGAGAAATATGAGGACAATGATTATGTAACTTAAAAATTGGGTTGAAAATTTGGAACAAAAGAAGATCAAGCACATAGTCAATTGGATTAAAACTTTTCTAGTGAAAGATGGCCTTACAGAAGTAGTTTCATATACACGTTTTAAAACATGTTGTGGTTGGCTTAACCAGTCTCCAAAGTCACATCAAGGCAATGATTTTGGTTAAAACAGACAGCATTAAGCATAGCCTAAAAATCATAACAACCTCCTCCTTTTGCTTTCTTGGGAAAGGCATTGCCACTGCTTCAACTAAATTTTAAAAGTAATATTATAGGAAGCATCCTACAGAAACATTTACCTATGCATGTCTTCTTTAATTCAGTTAAAATTAATCTTTCACAGGTATTATTCAATTCACAAGATACAATTGGCAATTTAATGAGAACATCTCTCACAGGACAGATTCCAAAAGAATATTCATGGAACAAGGAAGAAATTACTGAATACCAGAAAGATTGTCCACGGTTTTTCTTTTTCATCCATACAGTAGGGATATTTTGTCCAATAAGATACCATATAAAGTTCCTCCCTTTTTTCCAGAAAGGAGAAAAGGAGAGCAATAAAAAGTAAAGCAGCATCAAAGTCAACAGTTTAAAATCCCTGTAAAAGATTGCCTTTATTTAAAAAATAAATAAATAAATCAGAGTCACAACCTGACTTCCAATGTGCTAAGACTGTAAACTCCCAGAATTTTCAGTAACTTAGGACTTCTTGTCCTAACACATCCATAAAGCACCAGGATGAGGAACGCCGGCTTCAGCATTTCGCAGAGAAAAACTTCATTAGTTAACCTCCTGCTACTATAAAGTCAAGGGTAGAACAGCCAGAGCCTTTGAGACAATGCCTCATCTTATATTTTCGTTCCCGTTTTCAACGTAACATATATAGAAAGGCAGGCTTGCCTCCACCATCTCTCTTGTAGTTAAATGGCGGAGGGAGTGGAAGGGAGGAATGTGTCTGTCTGGTGAAGGAACCAACATCTCTAGCTAGATCACATCTCTTTCACTCACGCACATCTACTGTAATGTTTGTCACACTCTAGTTCTGCGATTGCGTCTCTAAAAATGATTCCTATCTCTATCCCCGATCTAGCGCCCAGGCTAAAGTCCATCCTACCTGGCCGCTTGGCGCCGCCTGGTGATTCCTGGAGAGGTTCTCACACATCCTCCTGCTCCTGAGCTAGGAAGAAAAAAACCAGGACTCTGCGAGAAAGGGGGCGGGACTTTGTAGAGGCAGGACGAATTTCTCGAGATCAAATCCTACCAACCAATCGATTTCCGACACCGTTCGCATAACAGAAGCTTTTTTTGACGGAGAAGCAAGCTTTCTGTACTGCGCAAGCGCAGCGAAGGACTCTATAATGAGCCTGGCACTAGAAGCCTTGTTCCGATTGGTTTGCGACTTTGCGCATCCGCCTAGATAGGTTTGTCAAATACCCAGCGTAAACTTGCTGACCCAGGAATGCTGTAGTAACAACGAGGGGTTTCTCCGTCCTATATCTGCCAGATGTCTTAAGATTTGAACCTCCAGGTAGGAGCTAATAGCCTCAACTACAACTGGAGGGCACGAATTTGAGGAAGATATAAAAACTTAAAATATATAGTTTGCATTTTAACACACACACCCATCTAGTTTAACAAATGCAGTTTGTAGTTCCCCAAAATGTATCTCTATTAGTTTCCTAAATATTATTGCAAACCAGTACTTTTAACTCAGTTTTACTTTTGTTTGCCTTAGAATCAGTGTTGATTCCTGGAAATTGCCTAGATTTAGCCCCTGCAATTTTCTTCACAAAATTTTGGAAGTGATATGCCATAGCCTTCCAGGGTTGAGAGGAGGGACTAGCTCAAGGTCTAAATGGTTTTGTGCTGAGGCTGGGCTAGGAACTCAACAGTCTCCTAGTTTCTAGCCTGGTACATTACCCAGGTCTTAGAGCAGGGCTGGATGCGTCACACGCTGGCCATGCCCACACCCAGTTTAGCAAAGGGGGAAAAAGTCCTGATACATCACATGACACCGCCGTGACAACTCTGTCTTAAGAGCATCTCAAAGATTACTGGAGGAGGAGGATCTGGAATGAGTGCTCGTAAAATAATGTTGATGGCACAACAGTAATTAAAAGATAATTTTAAGTCAATATTTAATAACTAACACTTTCAGTAGTAAAGTTTTATTAACCTCTTCATGCTTCAAAATCATCACAAACAAGGCAGAATTGTGCAGAGAACTAAATGAAAATCAACAATTACTAGCAGAGATTCAAAATTATTTTTGAAAATAATCTAGAATTTCTATCTCCCAACCTGCCAAACCAACATAACTTAGTGGATCTGTTTAACAGGATTGCAGTATTAGAAAAGATGCAAATGCCCTATGGAAACAATGTTCACTATTCATTCCAAACAAAACTGTGTATTTTGGAAAATGCTTTGAGCAGCAGAATCCCAGCCAACCAAATTAATTATGTATGCAAGTATAGATGGCTTTGATGAGATAAGGTCCCAAATGCACAGGTAAATATATATTTTGCTCTCATTCTAGAAAAAACCATAAACCATTTTTCTGGAGGGTTTTTTTGGGGGGGAGAGATGGGTTGCTACCTGGAAATACCAAGAAACTGAGCTTTACAAAGACAGCTAGGTGACTTTGGGCCAGTCATTCTTTCTCAGCTCTAGGATGAAGGCAATGGCAAGTCTCTTCTGATGTCTTGCCAAGAAAACTGTAGGAACATGTCCAAGCAGTTGCCAGGACTCAACAATGACTTGAAGGCAAGGCACCACAACATAATAGTCACACAGTGAGGCACAAACCTTGATGTAGTTGTGGGCCTTGAATCCTCTGCAAACTAGCATAGCTGTTTAATTGTTTTTTATTCCCAGACCAGACACTCTCCACTCTTCCTCCTCCTCAGAATGAACAAAGCCCTCTAACTAAAAAGATGAATTGAAAGAAAGAATAGCTGAGCATCTACAACAGCACCAAAACAACAGAATAGGATTGCCTGTATTGAAGCTTGTTCCAAAGAAAGAGCTAGCACAAGTATTAAAAGATGTCAATACCGTAATATCGAATATAAGCATCAGCTCACTGTAAGAATCAAACCAATTAGTTTACAGAACAGGTGCAATTATAACTGAATAACTGGGACACAAAATCAGAAACAAGAAAAAAAACCCAGTGCATCACAAAAATGGAACATCAAAATGGAAGATAAGATCAGCCTGCTGCTTTGGGCTCAGTGCATACTCTTTACTACCTGGAAACGTCAACTGTTCAAAATGCAGCTGCATACTCGGTAATGGGAGCCCTTTGATTTATCCATGCAATGTTTTTGCTTGAGCTGATTTTTGCATGAGCTGCAATGGCTTCCAGTTTCTTTTTGGGTGCAATTCAAGATGCCAATCATCAGCTTTAAAGCCCTATAAGGCACAGGGTCAGGTTATCTGCAAGTTATTACCTTTTCCTGAGATCATCTACCAGTCCTACCAGACAGGGTAACCAAACTCCTAGTCCCTTCTCCTAAATGTTGCCATCTGATTGGAGCTAAGAAGTGTGTCCTTTCAATAGCAGATCCTGCCCTGCCCCCTGAAGTTCGGCAAGCCTCCATCCTCCTGGCCTTGACTTTTTCTCCAAGCACTGGTCAAAATTGGATAACTGCACATTAGATGGTTGATTTGGTATCAGATTTTTGTCTTTAATGTTTTACTATTTTAATTTTAGTTTTATAGTTCTAATATGGTTTTATATGTTGTTTTAACATTGATTGGGAATTGCCCACAGTTGGTTAGAAGATGGACAGCTATATAAATATTTTAAATAAAATTAATTAATTAAATATCTCAAACAGCAAACTCAGTGGAGGAAATACCATCAAAGTAGTGAATACCTGGGTAATTCCAGTCATTAGATATACAGCTGGACTAGTAGACTGGACTTAAGCAGAAGGAGAAGCCCTGAGTAGGAAGACCAGAAAAATAATGGGAATGTATCGTGCCCTTCATCCACACAGTAATGTTGGCAGACTCCATTTACAAGCAACGTAGGTGACCCTGTAATGTTGGAAGTACCCCAGATAGTTGAAGAAGGAAAGGGGGCATTGGAAGAATATCTGAAGGATAGTGAAGAAATGCATTGAAACTAGTACACCATGAAGGTAGGAGATATCACATTGGTCTACAAGAAATACCAAATGAAAAACAGAAAAGAGACATGGCAAGGCAAAGTCCTTACCAGTACATACACACACACACACACACACACACACACACACACAGCCCTTAGCAGGTAAGCAGAGAACAACAGGACTTGACACTGGTTAAGAGCAGAGAAGTTGAAGAAAAAGATGGGGCTAATTCTACTGCATTGAGAACAAATACCATACATACAAAATCAAACTTGAGAAGAAAATGCTGCTTTTGCAAAGACATTAAAGAAACCATGGAACACCTGGTTAGCTGCTACAAGAAGACTGCGCAGACTGATTGTAAATAACAACATGACAAAGTAGCAAAAAAGCTCCATTGGAAAATCTGCAAGAAATACTATTTGAGTGCATTTTTTTAATTGGGCGGGAAACCACAAAATAGACAAAGTAATAGAAAATAAAGCAGCTGAAGTGCTCTGGGATTTTAGAATTAACAGACAAGCATCTGCTATATAACACTCCATACTTAACAATTTGTTTATAAGAAAGACAAAAAGTCTGGACAGGGACTTGCAGTACTTGCAGACAGCACAATATAAGAGAAAGAACTGGAGAAAATCACAAAATACAAAGACCTGCAAACAGAAGTAGAATAACTGGCTAAAGAAAGCAAAGATAGTATCCACACCTGTAGACAGTTTGAGTACAATCTCAAAATACACCTGGAGCATTTGAACACCATTGGAATTGACAAAAGAGCCTCCAGTCCAAAAGGCAATTTTACCTGGAACAGACTATATCTTTAACATTAACAAATGACATCTGCCTATTCCAGGTCCTTGGGAAGAACTTGATAGGTAGATAAAAATGTCAAACCCAGTCCAAACATCTGGCTGACTACTCAAACAACCATAAGTTGATTGGTTTGACTGATTGAAAACTTGCCATTTTAAGTAATTTATTAAAAAATATTTTTCCTTAAGTAGATAAGCAGAATGTGGATCCAATGCAAGCTTTGCATTTTAAAACATTTCTCTAATGTTTGAAGGTTGATTGAAATAAATGACATTCTAGGCATGATTTTTTTGTAATGGTGAAACCTTGTTTTTAAATGTTTTGTAACATCATCAAGGATTTGTGTTTCTGTATGACTGTTGAATTTGGTTAGTTTGATGAGTGTGTTTCCTGCCCTACTTCCCAAATTATGGATATCTGATAGCTGAACACATCAAGGTATGTTAGTCTGACTTGGAAATAGGCAATTTTTAAAACAGATTTCTGAAGTTCAGAATTTTGGTTAGAAGATTTGAGTATTATAACAATAGTGACCCAGATTTTGTGTAATTAGTAACGTTAATTGATTTTGATGGCAAAAATGGTTCTCTGTGGCTATTTTAAAGAAATATTGAATTGCAAGTAATGGAATATGTTTCCAGTGAAAATTGTGGACCTTTTTGCACCAAAGATGAAAACAATTCTTACAAACCCAAGAATTGGACCAACGTAGCTGGCTGGAGATAGGCATATGCAGTTCTAGTTTGTTCTTGACAATTTTAGAGTTATGTTAATCATTAATATTGAAAGAATTAGAATTCTCTTCTGTGCTCATTTATAATGAGTGATTATTTTAAATATGCCCATTGGGGTACTTACCTTCAATAAATTACAAGATTATTTGTGGCTTGGTTTCCACTGAGTTAATACTTAAATTCTACATCTGTAGAATCAAGAATTTTCTTATTAGGAAAAAACAATGAAGCCACATAATGTATAAAAAAATGGCTCAGAAATAAGCTTGTTTAGTCAACTATTTCATCAACGCTTAATTTATATGCAAAAGAAATAATATAATAGGGAGAATTAAGGGTCTGACTTAGTACACATACTGCTAACGCGTGCAATGTAAAAGACTATACAATAGAGACGAATCTTACTTTAAGCCAGCCTGCGCTTGGCTCCCCCTCCTTTCTAAGGCTTCCACGTCGTCACGTGGCCTTTCCCTTGCCGTTGCTAGGGTGAAGCTGTAAGCAATTAATGTGGCGCTCCCTATCTGGTACATCGAAACTCATAGGTCCTGTTTCGTCCAATGAGAGATAAAATTTTAGGTCGCCTTCCTATAACAAACCGAAAGAGGTGGGACCGAAGGTTGAGGCTCGGTTGAAGTAGTTGAAGAACGAGATGGGCTCTTTAATGAGGTGCAGGGACGCGGGAAGCTTCTTGTAGCGGGACTCGGATGGCTTTTCTCATATTACAACAGATTTAATATTTGTTCCATGGTGGACGGACTGCTCACGGCTGTTGCCTTGTAAGTTACCTCAATTTTGTGTCTGTCTTCTTTCTCCGGAATGGTGTATCAAAAGCAGAACTGCAGTGATCATTCTGAAGCGAGAAGGCCTCTGGTTACCAATCAGAGTCGGGCAGCTGTGTTGGGAACCAGGAAACACAATTTCGGAAGATACATTGTAATATAAATGATTATTTAAAGAATTCTTATCCACAGCTTATTAAACAGTCATTAGTATTCAGAAACTACCATAACGTGGAAAGTCTGCTGAAAAAGTTAAAATCTCGCTTTGTGCTATCAATTGCTGTTAAGATGAATTCAAGGATGAATGTTAAAAACTCATTACATCCTTGAAAATGTCGTTACTGCAGTTTAGTATAATGCAATAGTTTTTTCTTTGAAATCAAAGAGAAACGACTTATATGTTATAAACAAACTCATGAGGAATTTCTCCCTCAGTCTTCTATGATGGGTTGGGGAAGATGATCTACCTAGAAGCATCCAAGTACCAAACTTTTATCTTAAAACAGTAATGTAGCTTGTTTTGAACAGGAATAGCTGTATAACAGATTGGATAAGTCTGTTTCCCTTATTGGGACTTCTGTTTGCTACCTTTTAGCTACTAGTTACTAGGTGTATGACTACACAACGACACTCAACCCTATATTCAGGAACTTTTTTATGCCAGCAGTTTCATAGACATGACACAGCTAAATGTTGCCTTATTCCACACAAGTGAGATGTGCAGAAAATCAGCAAAACAGAGAAAATCAAGCCATTTGCCTCTTGTCTGCTTCATTATTCAGCATACTTGGATTCTGGGCCTTGTCCTCTCATATTTTTTTTAATCAACAGACATTTGTCCATTCTTTTTCCCAGTCTTGAGAGTTCCTGTGTCCTATGTTTATATAAGCATTTTCCCCCTTAGTTTGAATGTTGTTAGTTCCCACCTTAGCAGGTGCTGTGGGAATTTAGATTTACCAAATCCTAATTTTCTACTCAATGACCTTAATTGTTAGGTTCAGGTAGACAAATGCTTATTGGTAATTAGAGTAAAATTTTGGTTCCCTATAAACTAATTTCTTTGAGGCAGAATAAAACTGCTGCTAATACATTCTGCTACTAATCAGGTAGTAAAGTTGAGCTTCTGCAAAAGTTCCACCTTTCGCTATAGTTAGACGTTCGAGGAGGATAATTTGATAGAACTGAGAACTCCAGATCCAGAAAAATCAATAAGTAATATTCTAGTATATCAATACATTTTTATTCTCTAAATATGATTAATCCGTAATAACATAATTTAAGGCAGTTAAGTATCTTATTTTACCCATAGTTTATATAAAGTAATATTTAAGTCTCTTAATTATAAATATGTTCATTGACTTGAATGTTGGAAATAACTAATTTAGCATAAACCTAATTTAAGTAAACATACATAGGACTAATTTACATACCTGAGATTGAGATTCAGACTTAATGAAATGGTTCAAACAAAACATCTAAACTATCTTTGGTTAATTCAAGCTATACTAGTGCAGAAAATTAAAAAGTTATTGCTTTGGTGATGTGCCTTATCGTTAGAAATGACATTATGCAATGTCATCTAAAAAGTTTATAATATACTGTATAAGTTATACTGGGTCAGGACAAATTGGGCAATTTTTCTATCCTGGTTACCGCCATTTCACATATCTAAAATTTAACTGATAATACAAAAGAAAAATGTTGGTACAGAATTATTACTAGTGTTTGTATATTTTGTAAATTATTAATAAGCCAACTATTCCCGTGTTTCCCATTCTTTGAAAAACAGCTATAAAACAAAGCAAACAAATGAACACAAGCTAAGTATAGCTTAACTGAAACAAAAAAAGATTCAGGTTATAGTATATTTAAATCTTGATAGTATTAAACTGAGTGATTCCGAGACCAGTTTACAATGTAATTTTGATCTAACAAATGCTAAAAGAATAAACTGATTTTCTCCATAGCTTATGAATAAGGATGCCTTAAAAACTACTATGGACAAGTATATTAAGGTGCAAAAGATTGGTGAAGGATCTTTTGGAAAAGCAATTCTGGTTAAAGCAAAGGAAAATGGCAAACAGTATGTTATTAAGGAAATTAACATATCCAAGGTATGTCGCTCAAATTATGTTTTCTTTTCATTATTCTATTTACAAATAAATTTTAATAAGTAGTGCTTCTTTTTTTAAGATGTCAAATAAAGAAAGAGAAGAATCAAGAAGAGAAGTTGCTGTTTTGGCAAATATGAAACATCCAAATATTGTTTTGTACAGAGAATCATTTGAAGGTAAGTCTTAATGATAAACTGATATTTTGAAGTCAGGCACAGAAGTCTTAAAACACAAACTCAATTAAAAATATTAAATTGTCAGAATTTGCTTAAATAGTATTTTTACTATCAGGTTTTCTACGTTGCAATTCCATGTCTGCTGACAAGGAATAAGTACAGCTAATCCCCGGGTTCATTTAGCACCTGTTTGAAGTTACAAGATAAGGTCCCCCCTATTGTTTATAAGCAAGTCCAAAAATTACGACACCACAACAGTTGTTTGCCCTTACGAACGACTGTGGGTCTGCAACATTCACCCTATTTCCCCGCTCCCCACAACTGCTTCCCCTTCCCATCCGGCCCTCCATTTTCAAAAGCCTCATAGTGGTAGGATTCAGCCGGTTCTCACCAGTTCGGCTAAACCGTTAGTTAATTACTTATGCAGTTTGGAGAACCAGTTGAAAATAAAGTCCAAGAGAGGTGTTTTTTTTCCCTTCTCTCTCCCTTCAATTAATAGCTCTGGACAGACAGTTAAGAACCACTTAACAGTTGCAGCTGGAATGCAGTCGACACACACCTTGAATAAAGTCAATAAACAACAGAAACTGACAGGATTAGGGCAGGGAAATCCATCAATCACCCATCTAGGGATGGGATTAACCTCTTCCCTTCAGGAAGAAGGACCAGATTGCAAACATTTTCATTACAAAGAGTATTAAGTAATACTTCTGTGATCAGCTGATATCCCTGGAGTTCCCCAAGACCTTTTATAGCTGCTGCAGTGTTAGCTACTTCTTATTTCTTCCTGGGGGAAAAGATACAGGAGGGGACAACAAAGCAGCTTGATCATACATTTGAATTTAATGCATGTGTGGTCCACCCGGCTGTATTGCTTCTGCTGTGAAGTACCCAATTTAGAACATAGAGAAGATAAAATAATAGAGTTAGAAAGGTTAATGACTTTTGAAAGCATGCCCAGGCTTTTAATTAGCATGAGCAGCTGCTGTTGGTTTCCCTCTCAGCTGCTGCGTTTGCTTTGGGGTTGACTTATTTTTAAAAGGGGAATGGCTGTTTTGAGTTTTCTGCATTGTTTTAGTGGTTCCTGGCACTGTCCTTTTGGGGTGTAC
>JANHFL010001231.1:170470-182716 GCA_032468155.1 Oxyrhabdium leporinum | reverse complement strand
CAAGCATTTGTACCCAGACGACACACCGTGTAATAGAAGATTTTGTACGAAAACAAAATAAAACTTATTTGAAAAAAAAGAAGAAAAAAAAAGAAATACATTTACTGGCCACCACACTGTCACTTCATTTATTTTAAGGATCATTTAAAGTTTAAAAACAATGCGGAGATATTCATAGATGGCTCTCTCAGCTGAATGTACAAACAAAATAACTTCCAATATATTGTTTTTTAAAAATACATTTTGGCTAACATGTTAAATTTTTCCTGCAGCACAAACATTTGGAGAAGTTATTAAGTTAGATGTTGCTGAACCCCAGCGAAAAGTTTGGGATAATAGCTCTATTGATTCTGTACTGAAGAAACTTAGGGAAGTTGAATTACAGCTTCAAACTGATCTGATGGATAACCTAAACATTACCAGCGGTAAGGCTAAGTTAAAGCTATCATTTATAGCTTAGAAATCCATACAAGGCTTACATTTTTGAATTTTTCATGAATTGTAGTTAGCAGAACATTAAACTAATGTACGGTTTTACTTGATTATTAGGAGAGTAAAACATCTTGCACAAAACCTCTTTCCTTTGGCCCTGAAAATGGCAACTCAGAGTAGGGTTCTTTTTTAAAGCTAAAAGCCATTAGCTAATACAGGGAGGGGTTTTCAAGCTTTTTCAAGCCACAGAACCTATTTGTTATTTTAAAAATTCTTGGAATCTGGTCAAGAGTGATGTAATTTCTAGATGCAAGCCCCATCCTTCTACTACAGTATAACTTAGTGACTAAGGGAAAGAAAAGCCTTTCTGCAAGAAGTTGGTGAGGGGAGGCTTAGTTTTTAACCCCACCCCCACCCCCCCACCCCTTATTTTAGTCCTGCAGATTCCGTTGAAATATTTGGGTTCCATGGAGCCTAATTTAAAAATCCCACCTTAATATATGTTTCATTTCTGGGTCAGGTGATGTTGCAAGGTTATCTTCGTCTTATTAATCATGTCGACATGATTAATGTGGATAAGGTGTTATTTAACATGCTCATATTTCTGGGCTGGATCTGTGTCCGAACTTTGGAGATAGTGGAACTGTGACTACCTGGATCTGGGAGATGTCAGTCCTTTGCTTCAGGCCTACTGTTCTGGCCTACCCTTAGACCTTCTGTTCTGGCCAACTTTCACAACTATTGCCTGTTAGAAGCTTAGTGACAAAATGTTTGCAAAGCACCCCGTTAAATTGTTTATTATCAGTGTTTTTGTTATGTTTCTTATTGTGGATGGTTTTATTGCTGTCCTTGTGTAAGCTCCTGCAAGTCTGTATGGACAGCATACAAATAAACAAATTGCCAGTTCCACAACCTTTCTGGCCTTGCAGACTGTCGTGGAGAGGGGATAGTTCCACTCAGGAAGCCAGCAAGCGTGAGTGCTCAGCTCCATTTGCACAAGTGCCATGCATGTGCATCTGCCGCTAAACACAAATGGAGCATGCATGAACGTGCTTGCCCACTCCTTGTGTGTGGGCGGCGTGCATGCGTTCACCCTCGGTTTCTGCAGCCCGGTTGCAAAAATCTCACAGCCCAGAGATTGAGGATCCCTGTGCTAAGCAGCACGACACAGAATTCATAAATACATGTAAAGATTTTTGGGTGTCTACTTCACATAAAAGTAGTCCTTGACTTATTACTGCAACTGAGCCCAAAATTTCTGTTGCTAAATAAGACAGTTAAGTAATGTTTTGCCTCATTTTATGACTTTCTTGCCACGGTTGTTAAGTGAATCACTGCAGTTGTTAAGCTAGTAACACAGTTGTTAAGTGTATCTGGCGTCCCCATTAACTTTGCTTGCCAGAAGGTCACAAAAGCTGATCACATGACCCTGGACAGTGCAACTAATAAGTACATGCCAGTTGCCAAGCATTTAAATTTTGATCATGTGACCATGGGGTTGCTGCAATAGCTGTAAATGTGAAAAATGGTTCTAAGTTGACCACTACTGTAGTTTAAGAGATTGATGTTGACCTTTAAAACCTTAAATAGCTTTAAGCCTACTTGAGCAACCACCTTTTCAACTTTGAACCTGCCTGGATTCTTAAATTGCAGGAGTGGCCCTTTGGAAGATGTTCTCATTGCAGAAGGTTAGCTATCGTTAACGTGTGGGGGGTGGTTACTTTATTGTGTGGATCCAGGGATGAATACTTCCCCTAAGAAATAGTGTAGCATGCACCTGCCAGAATTTATGAAAAAAGCAAAATTGCTGGTTTTTGTCCAAAGTGTTAACTGGTAAACTGATTTTGATTTCTGGATTTTAAATGAATGGAAAAAGTGTGTGCAGTTAAATTTATTCTTAAACACTAGTGCCTAGATCAAAGTTAAAGTTATACCTTAGTTAATTAAAGATACTCATTTTTATTTAATAATTTCTTTTGAATTCCAAGATGGGATAATCTCTGGATTTCTATACAATTGCAGTACAGTTTTAAAACAACAGATTAATAATGCAGCTTCCTAGTGCTGAATGCTACATTTCATGTTTGCTGAAAGGAATTCAGTAAGAAGTATGTTTCAAATGATAACATTGTTGTTTTTCTGTAGAAGTGTCAAAGACAACTTTAACAGCAGGAAAGAGTAATGATACTAGAGCAGTAACTTCTGTTGAAGGAAAATCATCTGTTGAAGCTGATAATAGTGAAAATATGGCAACAGGGCTTCATGGATCTGAGTTATCCCAGTTATCATCTGAACCTACTATGACAGAGGGTATGTCTTGCCAATTCTCAATTTAAGTATATTTAAATGGTATTATTCTAATCAAGCAGGAAAAATATTTTAAAGAAGCTTGACAAGAATTTGTTACTTATATGAAGTAATCCACCTAACCGTTTTATTCCAGCATACTTTTGGTCCTGATTGATTGTACAAGAGTATTTTAATTATATTTATTTTTTATATTTTTATTCTTTACTTCTGTCTTGTTTCTATTCTTATTGTAAACTACCCAGGGTGTCAGTGCATTGGACTAGTTGATAAACGCTGTTACAGGTAGTCCTCAACTTATGACTGTAACAGCAATCCCTGTGATGGTCATAAAGTGGGTCATCCCAGTGACCAACCCAATTTCACTATCTTCTTTGTGGCAGTTGCTAAGAGAATGTGACAATCGTTTGCTGTGGGGCATTTTTGCCAAAAATAGGAACTAGCTGGCAAAAACATTGTAAATCACTATCATGTGATTCCATGACACTGGAAACAGCTATAAATGTGCTAAGCACCCAAAATGTGATCATTTGACAAGGCGGGGTGCGGGGGGCTGCTGGGACTTTGGAACTGGATCATAAGTAGCCCTGAGAGGTCTGTTGTGAACTTGAATGGTTGCTAAGCAACTAGTCGTAAGTTCAGGACTATATGTAGTTGAATAATTCAATCAGCCATAATTGAAACATGTAAAGATAACACACAGAAGTATTTAATAACATTTCATGTGCCATTTTTAAACATGACTTGACTGGTTATATCTTGCTATTGCTATTTTTCAGTGCTGTTAAAGATTTTTAAATGATATTCATGCTTAATATTTCAAAAGAGTTTATGCCGTTCTGCTGACTTTGCTGTGTGTAAACGTCTTCAGAAGAGCTGAAACTTTTTCCCACAGAATCAGATGATTTGGAAGCAGAATTGCTAGAAGAAACTCAAAGAAACAAATGTCAAATAAATATATTTCCTGTTGCTGAAGTGTGGATTAATGAAGGAAAAGGAAAAGAAACAATGTAAGTCCCCATATTTTATATTGCCTCCATTTGAAAATCAGTTTTTGACAAACTAATAATAAATTATTTGCTTTTTTTTCCTGGTTGTGATGTTCCCACAGGTCAGAAGTTCATGCTGATAATTGTCACTACGACGACAAAGATCTTGCTATAGAAGATGGAATTCATAAAAAAATACCAATCCATGATGAACCATCAGTAGGTCAGCAACTGCAGTTGTTTAAAGTGAAACTCCCCCACATTAGTGGATTGATTGGTACATTTGGAAATTTCAGAACATTTGTGGGTATAGTCACAAAATGGATGCTATTAGAGAATTTCCCCAAAATAGCTGGCAGGTAGGGCTAGAGGTAGTCACAAAAGCATTGAGAATATATTGATGATCCCTATTTACCTTTATCTTATTAGAGGGCTGGTGAAAATTGGGTAGTAGTCATCTAACATTTCTATCTTTAGGAACATTTATGGATTTATTTAATGCCCAAGTGCATTCCTAGAAATGAAGACATTTGAAGATTCCCTCATCTTAGCTAATTTAACAAATTATTTATTAATTCTAATGCTATATCTAGTGTTTACTGTTTTATAATATTGTTTTATATTGTAAGCTACCAGAGTCCCCACAAATCAATTTAATAAATAATAATAATGTATTTTGCAGCTTGTGAGCTTCCCACTGACTGATAGATTGATATGTATGCACATACATAACACACATGACACACTTAAAGTACTAATAAATAAGAATAAAGTATTCCTTCTGGAAAGGAATATGGTTGGTCATAAGATATCCTTACATAAACTAATTAACATCCTTAGGTCTTTAAATGTAAATGGGACTGAATTGGATGTGGATATTTATTTATTTAAGTACATTTATATGACAACCCATTTACAACAAATCTAGGCAGCTAACAATATTAGGAACATAATGAAACAATCATAATAATACAACGGCAGATGAGAAAGCTTTTTCATGCTTAACAAATCTCCCGACTCGCATGCCTAGATAACAATCCTGTTTAAAGGCTTTTTGGAATGCTAGTTGGGGCCAGCCTCACCCACATTATTTTTTTCTATGTTGTTTCAGTGTAAATAGGAAACCTGTGAAACAAAATTTACCTACCTGAAAATAAACCTCTTGTAATCCCAATATTCTTAAGGAACAGAACTGTCAGCAGAATTTTGTCTTTAAATCTGATTCTTTCTGATCAGTACAAGGATTTAGAAAGAAAAAAATTCAGATGACATAGAAAAGAGATTATGTGATGAGTGAAAGAACTCTTCCTTTTGCCATTTATTCTGCTGAAAAATCTACTTTTCTCTCACATAGGCTTTCATAGTCTATGGCGGTATGGAGGACAGTTATTTTTTACTGTTTAATTCCAATGAATTATGAATTAGCACAAATTTTAAAAATTAATTATAGAAAAGCTAACTATTGTGGCTACAATGAAAACATTGTATTAAGACTTTGATATCTTTAAACTATTAAAAGAGGTGTTTATAAGAACTCTGTCTTAAGCACTGGAAGCGCTATTGGAAATTATAAAGAAAAATGCAATAAATGTTATGTAAACTAAGTCTGGAATCTTTTACACAGGATAGTTGATAATAGTAATCCTGAGAACAAGGAGAGGAAGAATCCAGTTGAACAGTCTTTTAGAATCAAGTTTACCTGCTTTTGTTCTTTTTGTACAACTGTCAGATGTACGTAATAAGTCCAAAACTTGGGACTAATAATTATTTGCCTTGAGCTGAGCAGCAATTCTTTTTTCAACAGTGTTGCAGTAGAAGCAGTTATTAATTAAAAAGAACCAAATTTGATTGACAGGACTTCTTAATATTCATTAGGTAGATAAAATTTAATGACTTGAACATAAAATTAACTGACGTTAACTGAAGTTAACTGACAACTTGAAAAAAACCTGATTATTTCAGATAGGCTGGGAATGCTGATGCATTGTTTTAATAACAATGTACAGTATTCATATTTTAATTCTAAGACGCTTGCTAAATATAAAATTCCTTCAGATGTCTGAATCATTTCATTCTTTTACTTAATTGGATCCCTTGAATTGTTACTATTGTATATTTATTTGTAAAATAATTTGGTCTTTATCATACCAGAGACCAACAGCCCTGCACTGCCTGAACCCTTTTTTCAGAAGATCCAGGAACACCAAGCAAGACTAGTAGCTTTTCCAGTTCTTTCAACACAGTCTTCCTTTGAAGATTCTCTTCCAACAAGGTCACGCTCTGTATCACCAGAGAAAACAAAAGGCAAAAATTCAGTGTTGATAGGACTTTCTACGGGTCTATTTGATGCAAACAACCCAAAGGCAAGTGTTAAAAATCTTTAGTATCTTTCACAATCTAAATCCTATAATTGAAAGCAAACACATTATTTTATGAACTGGTTAAGCCACTTACGCCAATATAAAATGTTGGGTTTGGGTTATTCTGTAAGCTTATGACTTTTCAACTTCTCAGTTTGCATGTACATGTATGGATTTATTTGCTAGTAGGTATAGCATTTCTTCTAAATGATTATAAAATTATGATATCTGACTTGTATAGCAGGGCTTTCCAACTCCTGGGACACAGATCATTACTGGTCTGTGGCCTATTAGGAACCGGGCTGCATAGCTGGAGGTGAGCTACAGGTGAGGGACAAAATCAAAACCATTCCCGCTCGCTGCCCCCTCCCCTGGTCTGGAAAAATTGTCTTCCACAAAACCGGTCCCTGGTACCAAAAGGTTGGGAGTTGCTGCTGTACAGCACAAGAATTACATACAAAAGTTTTCATATAAAAAAAGGAGACATTTTGTAATGTTGGAATCAGATGGCATTCTGGGAAATTATGTTTGAAATCAAAATTTTATTTAAGAATTTAAAAGTTATGAAAAAGTATATTGTTATAAACTTTTATTACATAATGAGAAAAATTAAGTTTTGTCATGAAAACTAACAGTTTAACCTATTCTGTTAACAATCTATAATTTCTTCCCATTGCCAAACAATATAGTTGCTTCATTCTTAGAGATAAAAAGAAATAAAGATAAATTTGTTACAATATTTTATATTCAAATCCTGATTAAGATTGTATGTTATCTTGATATAAGCTTTGCTTTTTGATTTAATCTATTCATGTAATGCACTATTTCATTTCAGTTGCTGAGGACATGTTCTCTTCCAGATCTTTCAAAATTATATAGAGCATTAGTTGATGTTCCCAGTGTTGCAGATGTCCAAAATCAAGAGAATCTTGAAATTGATGATGTGGAAGATGTACCAATTAAAGAACATTCAGATTCTGAAGAAATGTGAGCTGTCCTAATTCACTAAAAGTATTTAGAGAACGTGTTTGCCACGATTTTCATGAGAATTAAAATAAATGATAGTATTAATAAAAGGTAAATTTTAAAAAAGGGGTTGTTTGCTATCTTAGTCTGGTACTCTTCAAAGGACTTGGATGCAGCTTGCAGAGGTCCCAACTAGCATGCTCAGTGCCTCTTTTGGCTGAGTGTTTGGTCCCCAGTACATATGAGGTACACAGCTTGAAGAAGTGTAGGTTATGCTGTGGATGTTGGTGTCTTTAATCAGGAAGGGAAACCAGTTCAGAACAGTAATAAAAATGCAAAAGTAAAAAAATCTGTAACTATTTTTTATTTCTTTACAATACATTAAGTATTAATGCACCTGATGGAAATCATTCATTACTTTAGTTATAGAATATTTTAAAGTGTTTTATTGGAGAAATTGGAATGTAGTAATCACAGAAGGGTGATCGCCAATAGAATGGCTGGGAAAGGAAACTGAATGTCTGTTGCTGCAAAAGACATTTTGTAAGTGAGCACAAAAGGTTTTGAGAAACAGGCAGAATGTCTACAGGCTTAGACATTGAAACAAGTTTTCATTTATGCACTTTGTTATCTTCATTAGCAATGATAGCAGGGCTTGCTGATCTTATAGGTTAGAAGGCTGGAGGACTTTCCTACCTACCTCCCACCTCCACCCCAGCCTTTATATCCTGGATTCACTTGATCTTTGATATACTGGCTTGGTTATTCTTGCCAAAGGTCTCCTCCCAAGGCATCTATCTCCTAACGATGAGAGAGATAAGGGTCCCCGAACTTGTGCTGTCTTTCTGGTAATTATCAGGTAAACTTATATATTAAAATGTCAACATACTTTTTGTAGCAGATAAATGAAGACCTATTCCAATCAAAACAGCAACTTTAAAAGAGAATTAACATAAGAACCCGCACTACTTTAGGGAGAACATAAGATGGTAATGGTCTGTTACACGTTTTCATTTAAAAATACTATAGAGAAATTGGAATGAGATTTCAGTTTATTCCAAACCACACAAAAAAAAAATCTTAAGAGAAATTATTTCCTCTGGCACAGTCTGGAATATGCATAAAGTACAGAAAATTATTGAGCTGGCAAAGGTAAAAGATATAAAATGAGGATTCAAGCAACACACAAAAACAAAACAATCATCTGAATTTAATCCAACAGCTAGTTAAAACATATTGACTTATTTCTATAAAAATAGTAGTTTTTCTTGAATTCCACTGCATCCTTTTAACTGGGCTTTACTTTTTTTCCTGAAAATTCCAATTTTTAATCTGAAGCTTTCATAAACTATGTTAATTTTTTTTCTTCAGCTTCAGTCCAGCAACAATTTCTTAATTTCTTCATCAACTTCTGCTCAGTGTTTAAAATAATTTAGATTTTTCCTTCTCAAAGATATACCTTTTGTGTATGTCAGAAACCACCTTCATTCAGGAGATATGTATATTTAAACTAAGATGCTCGTTAGCATGTAAGCTAATGTCAGGAATTAGTGGTGAATGTGAAGATTTGCAACCCATATTCTCACCAAAGTAGTACATCCAGTTGCACAGTTATTTGTGAATTTCTTGATTTATAAAGCAGTTCTTAAATATTCAAAACTTACATCTTGCAACAGCTAGTATCTCTTCTCCTTTGTCTCAGTGGCTGCATACCAATTTCATTTTGTAAAAGCTAATTGTTTTATTCATGGAGAAATAGTCAGCCTCTCTTAATTAGAATCTTACTTTCTTATGTTCTTCTTGCAAAATGGTTTGAGGAATTCAAGTTTAGAATTTTGAGATTTTCCATTTATTTGTTGTAACCACACACTCTGTCCTGAAATAGTGACTTCTTTGCTCAGATATATCATACTTAAGAAAATTTATCTTCCTGTTAGGGTCTAAGCAGGCCTCTTTGCTAAGAGCTATCTGTATGACAATGAGATGAAGAATAAAGTTTTAAATTATGACTCCTTTTAAACTGAGAAAGTGAAGATATGGTAATTAAGATTGTATTGGCTTCTCTTTGCCAGTCTAACTTACTTGCACTTCCTATTATTGATTTCAGTGTTAAAAGGGTTTTACTTCTTAAGCAAAGAATCTCAACTATTTGAATTCATAAGGCTGGAGTTAAATTGAATAAATGGAACAGAAATTATCTGTAAAATGTTCAGTATTCATATCAGCATAAAACAAGGTCCAATTCAAGTGATATATTTCAATCTATAGTATATTCTATAACGCTGTTCACTTAAACAAGATCCAGAATTAAATTTATGAATGAGTTGATCACTTAACATTTCCCATATCTGTTTGATACTTCTAATGCAAAATAATACTTTTCATGATCAGATTAGGGTGTCATTTGCAGAGTGTATAAAAAATCGATGGAGGAGTGATTTTTGTGTAGCAAGTACATGACAATAGCCACATGGCACAGTCTGTTGTCTATTATCAGTATTAGCTATTATTGTGGATAAAAACATGTTTTGCAGTTTTAGCTTCAACATTTCTGAAGAATTCACTTTCTTGATTAAAGTAATAGCCAAAAAATTGTGTTACAGTATTTTTGGGGAGACAGATACAGATTTGCAAGAGCTTCAGGCGTCGATGGAGCAGTTACTTCGAGAGCAACCCAGTGATGAATTTAGTGAAGAGGAGGAAACAACATTAAAAGCCGAATGCCTAGGAAATGATACAGAGGTGGACGAGGATGGCAACAATTTCAGTAGTGAAAGTGCTTTTAATGAAGAATGGCATTCAGGTATGCTTCGGTTCTGAAAACTGTTTTATAGAAAGGTAAGTGAAAGTTTGTGAGTCAGTCGTCAGCTTGTATGATGTTTAAACAAAGTTAACCTCAAGGACAAATCATTAGGACAATGTTCCATATATATCCATTTATCAAATTTACTACGCAATTATTTTATTTAGCATTAATTGAAGTAATAGGTAGCTTGAGATTGAACTGTTATTGTCCATGTAAATAATTGCAAAATGACCGTTAAAAAGAGAATAGTGTTGTACTCGATTATTGATTGCCCATTACTACAGGTGTGAACAGGAATTTTCTTAATATAGATCATACTGAAGCTCTGTCCAATCTACCACTGCATATTTAGGACTAACGTCTCAGCATCCTTCAAAACTGTATTTCTAATTTTACAGAGCAACAGTAGAGAATGTCTTACTACATTTGACATTGAGATTTGTGCAAAGTGTGGAAATTGTTGAAGGTGTGTACGGTCTTAAGTTTTTTAATTGGATACACAAAATAATTAAGATATATGGCAACGTTTTAAAACTTTTTCACTAAGATAATGGGAAATAATTATTTATTTTCCATTGGTTAGAACCAATCTCAAATATGTCCGGTTCTGAACAATTCAGAAACATTGCTAAAGACTCAAAGCACATGATTAAATGTTAAAACTTACAAAAAGAGATAGAAATAACTGAGGATGTTTAGAAACAACAGTGGAAATTCATCCTTCAGATACCTGAAAAGATGTTGCAAGTAATTCAAGACTTGCTTTTTGCATTCAAAGTACAGAGCCCTTCAATAAAATAAAATAAAATAAAATATGGCTTCCAAGGCTGACACTATTATTATTGCTACTTTGACACTTAGATATGCAGCCATATTATTTTACTGTTATATTTGCTTATGGTCATATGAAGCTACAGAATATTCCTAATAAGTCTTGAGTGTGCATGACAACTCCAAAATTTAGACATGAACTGGAAAAAGGATAAAATAAGTATTGCTACAATAAAAATTGGAATGCTAAAATGTTTTCTCATATTTCTTCATAGACAATAGTGATGGTGATAATGCCAGTGAATGTGAGGAATATAATAGTGTGTTCAGTCATCTAGAAGAGCTGAGATGTAACCTGGAAAAAGAAATAGGCTTTGAAAAATTCATCAAAATTTATGAAGAAATAAAGGTTTGTAGAATGTTTAATATGAAGAAAATGGAGCAAAATTATCATCTAATAATAATTTCCTTTATAATATGAGAACTTTTTAAATGAAATTAAGCTAATATAGTTATTTTTCAAATGAGTTTTAACATACAGTTTCTTAGGGATGCTCTAAGTCAGGGGTGTCAAACTCATGGCCCATGGGCCGGATGGGTAACGTGCTGGCCCCGTCTACCCCAGTTTAGCGAAGGAGAAAAAAGTCACGAAATGTCACGTGACAACAACGTGACGCCGCGAGTTTGACATCCCTGCTCTAAGTAATTCATTGTGTTCAGGAGCTAGAGGCCTATTTATGCTGATCCTTGATAACTTCTGGCTGGTAGAGTATCCTGTATGTTTTCTGCTAATCATTTTCTGAATAATATGATTTAAAGACAGTCCTCCATAATTGCTAACTTCTACTACCCTTCCCAGTTTTCCAGTGAAAAGGTATCTTAATAATGATAGTTTTTACATTTCTACACCTTTCTAGGCTATACATGAAGATGAAGATGAAAGCATTGATATTTGTTCAACAATAGTTCAAAATATTTTAGGAAATGAACATAAGCATCAGTATGCTAAAATTCTCCATTTAGTAATGGCAGATGGAGCATACCAGGAAGGTAAGTATTTGACAAGCACATGTTTTCAGCATTATTTTTCTGCTGACTGCCTATTCATGGTTAGCTAGTTATTGTGTACAGTGCTGTATTTTGTTTAACAGTTGTTTCTGTATATACTAGAAAGTTGTATATTTTTAACTGGTAAAAATTAAATACAGAACTACTTTAACCTTTTGCCAAAATTCTGCTAATTAATAGGATTCTATCCAGTAGTATCTTCAGCTTGGGTTTGCCCATTCTTTAGATAGAACATAGTCCAATTTGTCATACTGCAATTTGTAATTGTACATTTTTCTATTTAATGTTTTTAATGGAAATGTTATTAGATGTGTTCACACTGCAGAAAGTAAATATGCTAAAATATACAGGGTTTTGTGTAATTATGTGTATTGACTTGGTGCAATGTTAATATTGATCTTGATCTTTTGCCTGTTATTAAAAGAGGCAAAAACAGGATTTTGCCAGTTCCTGAGATTCTTTCATAACTAATACCGTGTTTCTCAGAAAACACGACCCACCCCAATAATAAGCCTAACCCTACTTTTTGGGGGGTGGGCCTAATTTT